>AWUE01016432.1:0-78127 GCA_001974825.2 Corchorus olitorius
AGGGGGGGGTTGCACTTTTATAAAAACGTGTGATTGCAGACAGAACTCCTAATGTTACTGTGAAATAAATAAATTTGACATGTTAAACTATGATGGCATAGTATTCAATACCAAAAACAAACTATATAGTTCAAAACCATCAGAACCTACTATCAGCAAGTCAACATGAACTTGTTTACTGATTCATTTATTTAACTCCTTCCTTTTCTCAAGATTTATGAATATATAAATAATAGCAACAACTCATGCCTATCCTCGTGCTTATAACCCTTAAATGAAGGGTCAAGGTCTAGGTCGAATTCCCTTCTACCCCAATGAAAAGAAATCCCCACCACCGTGGCCTAAAAGGAAGGAACCTTAATTGTGGCTAATAATTCATATATAGTAGCATTCGTTAAAAGATTTAAACCAACAAGATTTTTCCAACATTTTTTAATCTTCATAGTAAGTAGAATACGTGAAGGAGTTTTAAGAACCATATGCTAAGTAAAAGTATGCTTTATAAGGTCTCATAAAGACACTGACTATCAAATATCAATCATATTAATTGGGACTAGGAGGGATACCTGCTGCTTCAAAAATTCAATGTCTGCATCAGATATAAAACCAAGAAATGGCTCCATCTGCCTCCAAAAGGAGTTTGGAAAGGCATGTGCTGCAATAAATGCAAAATCAACCAATGGCAAGGAAAATAGAAGTATTTTGACAACAAAAAGACTAAAGATTTCAGAAGGCCCTACCAGAACTGATAAGAGCGTTTACAGCAGCCACCAACTCTTCATGTCCATCCTCTGAAGCAACTAAGAAAATTGATTCAAAAATGATTAGAAGCCACAAGCATGTAGTTGTGGATTTAGAAATTCAGAAAACTTTGTGAAGCATGGATATTTAAGAATCTAAGGAAATTTCTTAGTTGGCTTGTGAGTATAATTACCAAGAAGATCTGCGGCTGCATTGACTGCCGCATGCTTCTGACGTGCATAGGCCTTGCGGTCAGTGAGCTTCCTAGTTGGGGGACGGCCAGGCTTGCTGAGCAAAATATTCATCAAACTATGAGATCTCTATTAGAAAAAAATGTTTCTAGACCACAATAAAAGACAGATTATTGGAGAAAGGTAGAAAGTGGTCAGGTAGGAAAGAATATTTAACCTTTCGGCTTTATCCAAACCAAGCCTGGCACTTCTGAGCTGTTTTGCTGTTCCCACATTGCCAAACTTCTCAACAGTCATTGGCATAAGAGACCTCGTAGAACCAATACCCCTCCCAGTCCTCCCTTGTCGACGAACACCATCTCCGATGTCTTCTCCACTGATCAACTTATTCTTTCTTGATGGCAGGACCAAAGTAGATCCTTTTTGAACATTCTGTCCAGCTTTCTCATCTATTTCATCGGACTTTTTCACCTTCTCTTTAGATTTAATTTCAGCAGCCCCAGATTCCTCACTCTCAGAAAGAGCAGCCGAAGATAAGGCATCGCCTTTTAGTTTAACTTGTTGGGGAGAACTACTCGACAGGCGTCTAGCATATCCTGACCCAATTTCGTTACCTGTCATATCAGACACAGCATCCAGAGATGGAGATTCATCATTACTTGGAACAATAGGAACAAGATTCGTCCGTCTTGCAGTACGGGAGCTCTTCTGTGGTCTCTGGCTAGCCCAGTTGGCAACAGGGGGTGATGAAGACCGAGCAGATGTTGTGCGTTTGCGATTATTAGTTCCACCAGCAGTAGGTGGTTTACTTGTACAGTGAGAGAGTTCCCATTCATTAGATGCAGTAGCCCTGTGAACAACTGGTGACAACTTAGGAGCAACTCCAGAACCCGATCGTGGACCGCGAATAGATGCATTCATTTTGGTGCTTGAAGTAGGACTAGCTGAATTAAACTCATCACGAACGCTCATCCTGCACATTGTACAGACCAAAGGGTGTTCAAATAAGTAAACGTATGCAGTAAGGTGCAATAAAGAAAAATACTCCAGGAGCCAGAAAAAAAAATGGCCCAACTGAGATGGACAAAAAACTAAAAATAAAAGTATGTATTTGGAATAGAATTGATACTTGTTAACAGCTCTGAGATTCACTCTCTCTTTGTCAGAAGCAACAGGACGATCTCTCCTTTCATTGAGAAGGGAACCGTTGTCCAGATCAGTCCTAGGAAGAGATGACCGCGGACCCAAGCCTGTCGCCTGCGAGATGCCTTCTGATTTTCCAACTCCACCAGATCCATTAGCAATTCCCGACCTGTAATAGGTTATACATTTGTTAATATAAAATGACGAATAGCATAAATCAAAAGTTTTAAATCAATACCAAAGGGAGGTTGCCTCCTAGCAATCCTATGCATATTTACTGAACAGATATTATTAAGGCAAGCATTCAAATAGTCACCGTCCACAACAATAGCACTTGCAGCAGACCTACCTGAACCCATGGGAGTCGTTATTTAACCTTGATCTAGCATCATTAACAGGCCTTTGTTGCATTCCCTGTTTAGATTCCCGGTACCCTTCAATGGGTTTCGTTGATATTATACTTGGAGATACATCAGGTTTTATCCCAGAACGCTTTTTCTTCATTTTTGTCTTTTCCCATCCATCAACACCACCCGATAAAGTTCGATCTTCACCCTGAACTGCACCACTATTTGAAATCCTGAGCATTTCCCTATCCCTGTCAGCATTACCAGGTTGCCTGCCAGGAGCATTATTCCGCATATCCATCTAGATCATTAGAAGAAATGTTAAGTCTTGTCTTCAATAGATATTGATGCAAAAAAGTCACAACACACTCAAATTGGGCATGAAGACAGTCAGACGAGACCAGAGATATCACAGCTATTGCTAAGCAGAAGAGCAAGAAAATGCAATGGAAAACCATATCCATAACAGTGCATGTATAAAGCAGAATTTTGTATGGATTTCTTTAACAGGAAATTTCCTAGCAGTCAGACAAACAACTCAGTATTTCCAATACATTAGGAGATTGATTAAAAAAGGGAGATTGAAGAAAACAAACCCACCACCACCATTGTTAGATCAAAAGGAGGAACTGAGCTTTAGACTCAGCATAAAATGGAAAAGTAGAAATCAACTACTAGAGCACAAACATGATGGAAAAGACAAAAAAGAGAAATATGAGAAGGAATCTTGACAAAAATAACCACATTAGCACAAGGCACTCTCTGATCCCAATAATACTTGAATACGACACGTGACACAGCCATTGCACAAGTTAATTGAATAACTATATATAATGCATAGAGATGGAAGATATCAAAATACAAACCCTCATATCCACCACAGAAGTCCGAGTACGTTTATTTGGAACAGCACTTTTAGGCCTTTCTTCTGACTTCTGCTGTTCAAATTCAAAACCTCCAGCTATGGAATGATTATGCATTCCCATTTTACCAATGGTTGGTCCCAAGACTGATCGGTCACTAGATAACAAGGCATTAGGTCGATCACTGGAAAAACTTTCAGATCGAGATCTCTTCTTAGACGGTATGCTTGGGAAAAACTTGTTGAATACTGATAATGCTTCATTGAAAGTTTTCATACGCTCCCTGTTAACTAATTCACTTTAATAACTAATAACAACTTCAATCCAAAACAAAAAAAGTTACTAAGTTACCTGGCTTTGACAGAGCAATCACGTAGACCAGCCTTAACTCGTTTGATTTCTTCTGGTATGGGAGAAGGTAGCAGCTTGCCTTTTGACGAAATAGTAGGAGATTCATCAGCGGAAACGCCAAGAGCAACACCAATGTGCCGTTTAAAGTCTCCTTGACGGTTAGACTTATGATCAGCAGCGACCACCTTGGGATCAAAACGCAAGCATTGAAAGAAGTTGGACACATCTGCTTGGGCTACTACAGAAGTGCTCCTCGACATACTTGGCAGAGAAGATAGAATTGGATTGTCCATGGTCTCACGGAAACTACCTGATCTGTCTAACTGAGCAGCTAAGTGGGCTCCACGCTGCCCACTGGTGTACAGTGGCCTATCTGGGCTACCAGAAGACAGATCAAACTTGCTAGAGGTCGCCATTGCATCAGATTTTGCAAATCCACAGTGTTACAAAGCCAATAAATACAGCGGTGCATGACAAAATTGTAGTACAGTAGCACATAAAGGCCGATTTTAACCTCTTAAGGACAACACGCAACTTATCTGCATAAGTGAAAAAACTAAGCATAAGAGTATAAATTTTGTATTAGATTCCAAACAAACTCAATCGAAATTCATGTTATATGATTCTTAATGCTCTAAGTAAAGATACAACAAGAAGTAGTGGATTAATTACCAAGTTTAGTGATAATCACTAGTAGTTATAAGAATCAAAGACCATAAAACTAAGATGACATTCATCACCTTCCACAGCTTGTGCTGTAAATATTTTACCATCTTCATTATTATCATACCTGATTCATGAAGGTGCATGCAACAGACCCATTAGGGGAAAACCGTCAAAAGCAGTTTACCTTGTTTTACCCAATAGTTAGCCCCAGACATATTAATCACAATCAATGCAAGAACACCAACATCATCAATAGATTTCATACTTTATTTCATATCAATAAACTAAATGTCTATCTCATCCAAGTTAAAATGTAAGCAGACCGCCAATATTAATATAATGAAATTGACTGCGATTTCAGTTGGCAAAGATTTCTCACACAGAGCAGACAGTAAGAGCAGCATTCCCGTTTTAATTGTTTCCAGCTCAACATTGCTATTCAGTTTCTCTGTTTTTGACCATGAAAATTATACATATAATTGCCTTCAACTTAACTTTCCTTACTACAATCAATTCCAAACTAAAATCGCATCACATGACAGCAAAACAAAACATAATCCGCATTTTCTTCAGCTAAATTCCTTAATATGTCTCCATTTTTCGACTTATCAACAAAATCCAACTTCTTCAAATTAAATGTTCTATTCAACACAGTATAGCAAGTCTAAGCTCAAGAATTACCATTTTACTATCTAATTTCCCGATTTTACATCTCAATCACACTTCATTCATCAAACCTCAACAATTGGAAACAGAATTAATTAATAATAATACTAATAAAAAGATTTGCAGAAAAACCCTAAAAACTAAATCAACGCGAATATTAGAAAATAGAGTTGAAATAAAAAGTCAATAGAATAAATTAAAATTTCAAAAAAATTCAAAAAAAAGAAAACCCTAGAGCTTGCAATCAAGAATGTGAGTTCAAATCTACCTTCGATGAATCGCGAGAAGAGGTGATGACGGAGGCCGCAATATTTAGCAAAGTAATAAGATTCTTTAAATTAAGGATACGAATTCGGTTTACGTAATCGATTCGAAGCTCGGAATCGAAAGTGGAAAGTTCGTACATGGCCATGGAGGTCGAAACCACCCCTGTGTTTTGATCGGCAATGGAATTGGGTTAAATTAAATGACACTTATGCCCACGCTTCGTTGTACTTGGATTCGAAGATGTGGAGTTTCCGGGCGGGGCTGTTTTTGGTAAATAAAATTATGTTGAGCCGGCTCCTAAAGACAGCTCGTGGTTTATGTAATGTGGGTGGGAGTTTATGGGTAATGTTTCTCTTGCTGAAATTTAACGAGAAAATGTAATTCTAGTTAAAGAAAATTTTTTTTTTTTGAGTTTTAGTTAAAGAAAGATTTGGACTTAGATTATACATGGAATCCAAATATTACAAAAAAGAAAATTACAGAAAGACAAAAATGGTTTTCACCAAAAAAAAAAAGAAAGACAAAAATGGTTAATTTGTTTATATTGGCAAATATAAAATATGCTAGAATTAGATAAAAGTAAATTAAATGAAAATATTTTAAGGTGACTTGGTAAGAAATTTATGCACATTAATATGTATTCATCAAAGATTAAGATAAATCAAATCTGATAAATTAATAATTTTTAATTTTTGAATCCATAGAGGGTTTTTTTAAAAAAAAATATTAGTAGAATCAATAAAGTTTGATGTGAAATTGTGAATTAATAATGACTTTAACCATGTAAAGCAATAATTGGTTTGGTTAGTAGCATCCATGACAAAAATTATGATTGATACCTAAAAAGTAGTACAAGGATCAATTAATAGTTAGTTTTTGTTATGACTATAAATAATAATTTCTATAATAAAACAATACAGATTCATGTAAATTGAGAATATAAATATAATTTTTTTGAGCAAAAATATAATTTTATTTTTGACTTATATAGAAAAGGTTGTTAGTTCTTTTTTGTGAATACAAGTTTAAGCGAGGGAAGGTTGTCTCAATCCAGAATCAGTGCATGCCACAAACTTTAGAGAGAGCTTATAGTAGTATTTACAAATCACTCACCAGTCACCAACGAGAACCATTAACACGACTCGAACCCTAAACCTTATAAAAAGAGGTCCAAAGCGTTACCGACTTAACCAACCTCAATTGACAAGGTGGTTAGTTCTTAACTTATCTTATATTGTCAATTATATTTACTAGTGGATTGATGTTGATTTATGATAAGTGGATTTAGAAATTAACCTCCTTAAATTACTTTTTTTAAACTACTAATTTCTTATATTGGCTATCATAATTCATATATCCAAAAGCATAAAATTTTGATAAGATTAGGCTTCTGAATGGAATTAAACAAACCGAAATGACTATTTGAGGGTGGGTCCAATTATTTGACCAGCTCATGTTGGCCACAATGGAAGCTTGCATTGCATGAGAATGAGATGCGGCTTATCCAAAAGAGAGAGCTAGAGAGAGAGAGAGAAAAAGGAAAAAGAAAATAAAAAGATTCAGATTTGATGCATAAATTTTGATTTTAATTAATATTTCTTAATTTAGATAGGAGTATAAATCATGTTCGGGGTCCAAATTAAGGTTGGTACTTGGTGGACTTCTAACCCATATGGCCTTTTTGGTCCTAGGATCCAAAGTTTCACTTCAGTACCTTCACCAAAAAAAAAGTTTCACTTCAGTACCCAATTTTATGTTTGTTTCTCTTTTCAGCCTTTTTAATAGAACCAAGCTGTCATTATCAATATTTTAATTGTCATCCAAAGCAATCATCGACACTAATGCACCAAAAAACACTACTATTGAAAAGTTCCAACTACCTTGGTCCCATGCAACTCGATTCTGAATTAGTCGGAATTCAATATGATTAAGTTCCAACTACCCGGGTCTAACTAATTCAATATAATTACTGAATACCATTGGATTTGTACACAATGATAAGCACATAACGATAATTATATGTGCTAAAACGCTCATACTTGAACAAATGCATCAAGAAACAAAAGCTAAAGAGCATGAAAATATCAAGTTTTTTTTGTTTTGGAAGAGTATGCATTACCTCTTCTAAACTCTCTGATATTCATCCAAAAGATAATAATGCATATCAGCATATATATTTTTTTCAAAGTTCAAAACGTCTGATTCTTCTAAAATCAATCTGGTAAGTAAACAATTCAAGTGAAGACAGACAAGTTCTGGAGACAAATGATTTGCACATCATTGCCAGAGAACAAGGCTTCCATACAAAACCAGTCAGTGTCTTGAGTCCTGACCATTGGTTTAGACAAATCAACGATTTCCTAGAATATCAAAACAAAGGAGGGAAAGAGGACTAGAAACTGCCACAAGCGAAGGCGTTTCCATTTGTTTTGCCAACCTGGGTAGTCAGGACCTCAATACAATCTCAAAGTCTAAATATAAAATTTTCACTTATTGCTACCAATCAGTTCCCATTGAAGAGCTCTCCTCATTCTAATTGATATTTACTGTACACTTATTAGTTCAGCGAAAATGCGGTAGCAGACTTCAGTAAACAAGGTAATCAGGGTGAAACCTGACTGAAATAAGCAGGTAGACCCACCAATCAAGATAAGAAGAGCTCTTTTGATCCATTATATGAATGGTGCCATTATACATGGAAGGGATTGAGTCACTCATATCACATTCCATCTCCTGATGATCAAACCATCCTTGTTTCTGTGTCGCTAGCAGAGTAGTCCACACCGGAATCACCTAAAACAGAAACTCATTCATGAGCAACTCAATCTGGCAAGTGGCAAACAATAAGCAACCCAATAATGCTAGTCTAGGAATGAGATCTTACTGTGGTATGAGTCAGTTGATGACTGCCTTGTTGGTCCGCCCCCGTTTACATCTAACAGTCGAAGAAATGGTAAGAAAATTTCTATGTTGGGCAATGAAAGGAATTAAACATAGTTTAGAGCAACACATGCAGTGGCACTCTCTCTTTTCCCATCTTCCCTTCTCTAGGCAAGATAAAAAGGCTTCATTTGCTAGCAATCAAAAGTATGCAGTAGGTTATCCCTATTTCCTTCATTCTCCATCTCTTGATTACCCCATACAAAATTTCCAGAAATGTGCAATGACCTATAATTTCCTCATATGTAGATGGAAAATGCATTTGTTTCCGTAAGTGCAGTATGCATCATATCGAACCATACAATTGTAACAGACATCTCTAAAGTTTTCAAGTACCATGAGATCAGATAGCTAAAATACATAAAAGGTGCATTTTACTTGAAGCAAGAACAGAAATTCTTCAATGAGTAGTGTGAATTGGTTGACAACAGGAGGCAACAATAGGTTGACTCTCCATTGGAAATCATGCAGGGGCCTGGCTTGTTGTAAAGACCAAATTACTTCAAAGATAAGCATATATGAAGCTCTGACCTTACTATGGAGCTTATGCAAATATCAAATGGAATATGCTGGTCTCCTCTCATGTGAACATTTACACTCGATTGCTTAGGTTATTTGAAAGATTCTTTCTAGTTTTGGTAAAAATAAGCAATGTAGAAAAGAAAAGGTTTTGTTGATATAATTTTGAATCACGAATTAAAGATTTGACACAAAAAAAATATACATATATATTATATATAAGAATGAAACTAAGGTAAAAATAAATCCCATACCAAATGAATGGCCGCGTAACCCTTTGACAGCTGCAAAATTCTTGTATGTGTAGCCCACAAAATTGAGATCTTTAGGAGTTAAAAACATCTGTTGGAAAAGTAAGAAGTAATAGCAACAAGTTATGCTTGTTAAGTTTGGATAACTCAAGGATATTCAAATGTACAGTGTAAGTCAACAATAGTAAAGAAGTTAGAACCCACAAATATTCAACTAACATACAAAACCTAAGTTATTCAAAGTGTAGAGTAGAGAGTAGAGAGTGACAGTCCTAGAAGAAAGGTTTATATACCTTCCTTAATGGGCCAGATCCTGTTCTTGCTGGTGGGCATTCTGCCTGCAGTTCAGTCAGACTTATTTCAGCAGTAGACTCCATGAAAACATGGGCAGAAAATGCCTTGTACCCAGCATGGAAAGTAACCAAAATAACCTTTGTAAAAGAGCAGATAGTTTAGCAAATAACTGACCTCATCAAATTTCATAAAATTTTGAGTATCAAGTTCCCCATCAACCTGTGGTTTAAATGCTGCCTCCATTTCATAGAGTTTGTCCCATTGAGTATCTTTGAACCAAGGATGAGCCTAATTATACTCACTGTTAATATGTGTAAATGAGAACAAAAAGAAAAGGAAATCAAAGATGAATATTGATATTTGTGTAACTTACTTTAATTTGGTCTGCTCCTAAAGTACCAAGCCTATGCTCAACATCACAAAGCAGCCTAGAGATCAAATCCTTTGCTTCAGGTGTCAGCCTTGCCTCGTCTGGAAATTTCAAATGATTTTTCCAGTGCACAATCTGGCATGCATTTGTCAGCACATCAAGAAATAAATAAATATAAAGAAAAACAAGTATGTGAACCTTTTAAGAGAGGTTAGAGAGCTTAAGGATTTATATGAAACACTTACGATTACCATTAAGATTTACCAAAATGAGGGACAGAAGCATGCTAATGAGGCAGACAAGATATAGTGGTGTTACATAGAAGCATAGATGAACCATTGAAATAGGGCAATGTGAGTTAAAAGCTAATTAATTTCCCATCATTCAACTTGAAATGACTGAAGAATTAAAACATAATTTAGAGCAAATAAACCTTTCTGCATGTTGTCACTGGATCATCAGAGTAAAATGGAGGATAACCAACAAGCATTTCATACATGATGGCACCAAGTGACCACCTACAAGCAGATAAAATGGAACTAATTAATTATAGAGAAAATCATTTATTGCGATCATAACAAAGCATATTATAAAAGTACATTAAAAATTTTATATGTATAGAGTTTATCCTGTTATTGCAGTGGGAAAGTCATCAGACAACTTTTTTGCATTTCCTACTGCATCTTAATCGCCAACCATTTTCGCAAGGTACAATTTAAAAGATCAACAAACTAAAAACATATATTCATGTTGGTCTCAATTAAATTTTCTTTTCTAGTGAACATGACTTTTTTTCTTTAGACTTTTTAAGACTTCGGCATTCAGACAAGGACACGACCAGGATGTTCTCAACCAAGTTTCTTGCACCGAATATGTTCGCATATAAAATTATTAAATCCATATTCAATTAAGAAATAAGAAAAAAAGTGGCTCTAGGGATGATAGGAACAAAGACCTAAGTTTTAAAAATCTCATAAGAAAGTATCATTCAAAGTCATACCAATCACACTCTGTGCCATATCCTTTCTTCAGCAATACTTCAGGCGCAATATAATCAGGTGTTCCAACTGTTGAAAATGCCTGCCATTGGAAAAGGAAGAAAAACAAACTAAGAATAATGACAAAATAAATAATTGGATGTATATCCCTCCAAAATTTTACTAACAAGAATGCAGCCCCTCTCTTGTTGACTGATAGACTCAAATCATCTCAAGCAATTCAAACCTCCTTCCCCATCTTGTTATTTCTCCTACCATACTTCACCAAACATGCATCTGAATTGTTGATGAATTCTTGAAACGATGTTTCTCTGTTACAAATACACTCACCATGCCACCATGCAGGGACACAATATTCATTTGAATCCATTATGATATTACTATCTCTGAGTTTAGATCATGGAATTCTCTGAAATAGATTAGGTGAAGATCATGCATGCATTAGAATGATAGATTTGTAACTTAATAAAAAGAAACTATAGCTCTACCAATTTCCTCCTGTTATGTTGCCAGTGCTGCAATTGTTCAAGGGGACTTTTCCAACGCCTTCCTGTACCGGATTCAGGAAAGTTCCCATCAACATCCATTGATTCATTCAAATTCTCATCCTCTAGGGTTTCATTTTCATTTATAGAAGATAAATTTCTGCAGTCTAGAGGTTTGCAAAGACCAAAGTCAGACAGCTTCATATGACCATTTTTGTCCAGCAGAAGATTGTCAGGTTTAATGTCCCTGGAGGAAGGATAAAGAAACAAATACATGTTTGTAAGATGTGATAGCATTCAAAAAAGCTTGAGCAGGTTAGACTATCACAGTCTTACAATAAACTTCCTGATATTTCTGATGGTAATCAACAAAAGGATAACAACCTGTGAATGTAATTATGTTTATGGATAGCTTCAATCGACAGAACACTTTGAGCAATGTAAAATCTAGCCACAGTCTCTGTCAGGGTGTCTTCTCTCATTAGCAAAGTCATCATGTCACCACCAGGCAGATACTCCATGATTAGATACAAATACTCTGCATCTTGAAAAGAATAATAGAGTTTCACAATGTAGTCACCGGCAACTTCTGCAAGCAAATTCCTCTCAGCTCTCACATGTTCAACCTATGTATATGCATAAAAATCTGTGAGTGTAAAGAAATGAAACAGGTTGAACAGCATCATGAGCGAGAGAGTTTTCTATATCATGAAAGAATAAAGTAGAAAGAAGAGGGGGAAAATGATGTGAATGTAAAAACTAAAATCGCATAACTAAAGATTTCTGATCTTACCTGTCCCCTGCTAAGCATTTCTGACTTCTTCAACTTTTTCATTGCAAAAATATCACCAGATTTTTTCTCTCGACACAATCTTACCTGTAAATTACAAACCATAGAAAAACATTTAAATTTTCTAAAAAATAATGGTAATAAATATTGGAAGTGATAGGAGTAGCACTCAAGCAGGGGAAAGAAAAGGAAAATGCCCAGCCCAAAATCCACATTTAATAAGCATATGCATAGGCAACAATTCTTATCTGCTGTCAACACCCAGGGGAAATAGGATTATCTGACATGTTGTGGTAAACTAATATCATGCAAAATAAACAGAAGATAGTGAATACTATCAACAGTTTTTGTATTTCTAACCTCTCCAAAAGCCCCTTTCCCAATCATGGTTAAAAGGTCAAAATCATCAACACAGATCTTGTGCCTTTTAAGCCGCATATAATCTGACTCTTTGCGCTCCAAATCCTTCAGCATATTGATTTGTACCTCTTCTGGAACATCAGATGATGCCAACTTCTCTTCTAAAACTGAACGCCTGCAGTTCATAAAATTTGTCAGGATATCCCAAAGTGAAGCACCTTATAATCTAATCTCTTATCAACAAGTTTCTTTCATAGAATTACTATAATCTAAGGTAAACACAAAGAAGTACAAGGAAAAAAAAAAGGAAGGAGAGGCAAAATTGAAATTGTAAATTAAAGAAGAATAAATGCAACACACCAATGCCTGCCTTTTTATGCACAAGGAGAGATCACTTACAAAATGAAACAAAAAGCAGAGCATCACAGAAAGGGGGTGGATTTGAACTTTGAACCTCCCATAGCCTTAGCCCTTAGCCAATCATCTTAACATTGGACAAAGCCCTTATTTGGCAATTTTAATTTCTTCTTTTTCATTCCCCTTAAGACAAGTGGATTTTGCACCTTAATTAATGAAAACATATAACTTCTTCTTGCATTAAAAGCTAATTTCTACTTCTTTCTTGATGAACTTGGTTCATTTGGGGAAAAAGAGTGTAAATTTATGCTCAAATTGTTACATGGAAAGTGCTTTAAGTTTTTCGTGCCTGTTATGGCAACTCTGGAATTGTTGTTTCCATATAAATGATACAAAATTAAAATTTGACAACTTAAACATTTTCCATAAAGAAAGATTTAGATAAACTTTTTCTCTATATTCCTCTGCAAATTACTTAGCACCCAAATATAATCAGCTTGATGCCTCTAAAGATTAAAGTATTCATACTTTTCAAGTATTGTCTATCATTCTTCTTATATTATTCATTTACCATGGAAGCAAAAACCTAATCCATCTATTAAGCAAAACCTTTTAAAACCGATTAACTCTGATATCAACAGAAATATTTTCATCTTAATTTACATTCAATTCAATTGTAACTTGTAAGTTTTAACAATCCATGCAATCAAAATTCTGACTAAATTCCAACTTTCAAATCAATGGCCATTATTCCAAGAAAAGCTAGAAACTGGAAAGCACCCAAAACAAGATCTTCACAAAACAAACATCCGAAGACAAAAGATATAAGGTCATGCAAAAAGATTGACCAAAAAAAAAGGAATTATGTAGATATAATATAATCGAACATGCAACATTTTACAAACATTTCTTTGCCACATATATATACCTTTGCTTGCGTTCTTGGATATGTTTCATATGGGCTTTATAATGGCTCTCAATGAACTGCTTAGCGGCAGCCACCCTTTCAAGCGTCAAGCTGGTCACCTCCCCTTCATCGTCCTCCGCCATTGGTCCCACCTCATCGTCCTCCTCCTCCCCTGCGTTCACCTCCTCCGCCGCCCTGTCGTTCTCCATTATTACTACTCTACCCTCCTTTTCCCTCTGTTTCTCTCACAAGAAACTCTTTTCCTTTCTGTTTCTCTTGTATGGTTTTTGGTGGATTGTGACAACGAAGCAGGCCAGGGGGCCTCAGGTTATTTATATGTAGGGGACGAATGATGCCTGAAAAAAACTAAGAAAGGAAAAAATAAAGCTTTTACTTTGCTTTGCTTATTGACACGTGGTGACTGACAATTGGTTCTGGTCCCACAAACTCATGGGTGGCCCTGGCCCCATTGGAAACTGATAAACTTGTCCATGTGCGTGGCCCGACACGTCGGATTTTATTAGCGTGGACCAGTGTGGATGGTCAGACTTGACAAATTAACGGTCTTGATTCGTCGATGATTTCAATAAATATTGAATTAAGTTCAGATGGGACCCTTCTGAATCATCAACGGTCAGGGCAAATAATGGGAACTACCAAATCGCTTACAGACGCTTGTACCTGATTAACTTTCTTAGATTGAAAACGGAACGTTAAAGCTCAAGGGAGCATATAATACATGGGACCAACGAAAATGTTCATTCTCAGTCCTCAGAATTGATAGATTCTGGGTGAAGTTAACGTCATCTATGAGCAAATCATGATGTAATCATAACAGAGATATATGGACAACAAGTCAACAATGATACTAATATGTTCAACATATCTTGCATACTAAGTTTCCAGATAATTTACATATCTTGCATACTGGATTCTTAGTTTCAGCCTATCTAAATCATGAGATCTTGGGTTCAACTCTCATGAAATGTGAGTTTGTTTGTAATTTGTTTGTTTATTTGGTAGGTAGATAGTGTTTGTTTATGATATAGTTTCTAGTTTGGGTTGAATTGTCATTTAGATGTTTGGGCATAGAGATTTATTTGAATTATAATGAGATTTCACTGAATTTGTTTGTTGGGGAAGGGATTTGTTAGCTCATAGATTAGTGTTTCTGTTTGTTTGGGAAGGGGTTTGTTGACTCATAGATTAGCATTTCAGTAATGTAGCTACATTTGTTGGCTCATAGATTAGCATTTCAGTAATGTAGCTAATCATGCAGCGGTGTACGGATCTTCCTGTGCGTTTGTAATCCCAATCTCTTCAAGAAGAAATGAAAATGATTTTTATCTCAAAAATTTGCAATTTGTAAAGTAGTGTGAAAATTAATGATCTAGATTGGACAGTCAAGGGATTGTTGTAACTGAAAGATGGTATGAATATAAGATAAAAAAATTCAGCATTTTTTAACTTTGGTCAAACCTCAAAAGATTCATGAAACATGTAGAAATTGCATTGACTATACTCACAAAATTTCATTAATTTCTATGAATTTTTGACAGGCCTAAGAAGAAAAAGGCTTTGAGATTGTTTAAATTAAGCTAATAAAATAGTAGAATGTTGACAAAAGCTGAAACAAGTAAGAGAGAGATATATTAAGTAAATGAAGAATGATAATCTTTTATTGCCATAGCCAAAAAGAATTCCAAGCAAAATCTAATGACTACAAAAATAGATTCTACAAAAAGTAGTAATAAAAATAGTACAAACAATTTAATCAAACACTATAGAAAACCAGTGCCAACAAGGCCATGGTGCAACAAATTGTGGGCAATGTGATCCCTAGCTTGTGCGGAAGCCATAGACCTCAAGTTATTCTCAGGAATCGACTCGTCATCAAAAATGTCAAATTGAAGCGCAGGGTCCATTTCCTCATTGTTCATCTCGCAAATATTATGCAAAACGCAGCAAGCTCCAAGCACAACGGGCAATTCTTGAAGCTTAACTTCAGTTCTCTTTTGCAAACAAGACCATCTCCCTTTCAATCTAGCAAATGCATCCTTAGCCACCTTTTCAATTTCCCCAATTTTCTCATTGAAAGCATGTTGACCCCAAGTCAGATTCTGATGAGTGTAAGGGACCAAAACCCAGTCCATTAATGGATACCCTTTGTTTCCCACGACCCAAACATCCTTCAAAAGTCCCCTCGTGGCTCGTTGGTAAAACGCAGATTTCTCCAAAACTTGATCATCTGACATCGAACCGGGCCACCCAATACAAACGTCAGTGAAAACTCCTCTTCTATCAACAACTCCTTGAAGAGTAATTGAATAAGAAGTTTTTTGATTCCTTTCCGTATGTTTTTTGTTAAAATACGCCGCCACGCTAACTTTTGGTGCAATGATGGGGACATGTGTAGTGTACATTGAGCCACCCACGTTTGGAATCCCGGTGGCGGCCTCGAATTCTTCTTGAATCCTCTTCATGTTGTTTTCGTCGGGCCATTGTACATATTTAGGCATCAAGACGGTTTTTATGGCGGTGGAAACTTCCAAGACTAGCTTGTGGCAAGTGGAAATCCCCAGTCCGAATCGTTTCGATACCATCCGTAGCGGCTCGCCTGTGGCCAATCTCCAAATACAAACCGCCACGCGCTGACGAACCGGAATCGCGTCGCGAAGCATCGTGTTCTTTTTCATCACCGCCGGCTCCAATTCCTCGCAAATCATATTGAAGGTGGCTTTACTCATCCTAAAAGCGCGTTTGAATTCCTCATCGGGGAAATCCGGGTGGCTACACTTCTCCCACCAATCCTTAGATCGATCTTTTACCCATAACCGCCTGTGCGGGGCGGACCCGCTGCCGGACTGAGATGTGCCCGCATTGTCGGAACCGGCTGAAACCGTTGTCGTCGTCGCCGCCGCCGCCGCGGAAGCAACAGCTGCTACAGTGGATGTACGGGCGCGTTTGTTTCTGGAAGTATCCAATTCGTCCATTTCAGAGTAATGGTTCTGGAGCTGATCAAAGTAACCATTCATTTCCTGAACTTTTCCTTGGTAATTGGACTGAAAGAAAGCCCTTTCTTGCTCAGAGTCAGTTACCCATTGATGTTGCTCTTGCTTTGCTTCCTCATCCAACAACAAAAGGGAGGAAAGTATATCCCCAAAACCGTTCTTCTTCATTAATTCTTCATTGACCAAAGATTCATCATCTTTTCTACCCCTTTTCTTGCCGTTCCCATTGAACCCATTATCCATATCTTGAAACCAATTAGAGAAATTGTTGTTGTTGTTGTTGAAAGAGAAATCTTCTGGAGAAAGGAATGTGAAAGAACCGATTTCCATGTAATTAATTTAATCACAGTAGTGAGAGTAAAGAGGGTGGTGGTTTGGGGTTTGCTTCTTTTTCGTTGATTGAATAATTTGAATGGCTTGATTGACGAAATGTGAAAACAGATGGATTTGAATTTGGAGATGGGAACGGAGAGGATTTGGTGATTTATATACATACGCATCATCGTCCTACGCGGTTAGCGAGTTCAGGTGATAAGGAAGCGCGTGGGAACGCAGGTGTGAACGCGGTATAAAAGAGGCTTTGACGGTGACTTGACTTTTCATTAATTTTTTTCTGTGGATTTATATATTTTTTATTTTAAATAAATTACGCAACTCGGAGACGAGGAATTTGCTTTCTTTTTTCCCTTTTATTAAGAAAACCTGTGGGGGATTTGGATTCTTTTTTTGAAGGAACACGTTTGGAAAAGGGAAGGATGGGAAGAAGGTTCGTTAAAATGGAGGTAGGGAAGGGTAAGGAAGGCAGAGGGAAGTAACTAAAAGGGGTAAAGCATAATTAAACCTTTTTAGAAATTCCCTTCCATTTTAGAGTTATGACTCTTTAGAAGAAACTTACGCTTTTTTAAGATTTAACAACCTTTGGTCCGTATATGAAATTCTTAAATGCATTTATTCTTTACAATTACAGAAAAATCTAATCAATCAATCTATCCATTAATCCTTGATTAACATGAGATGTCGGCACATGTTAATCCTTAATTAACTTGATGACTTAATTAATCATGATGATACACCTTATTAATACTCTATCTTCTTTTTTAGTCTAAAAGTAGTTAGTCAAAATATGGGAGCCTGATTAATATCTTCTCTTGTTCAAGGTAGTATATTCTTTTTTCTTTCTTTTTTTAGATAAAATCAAATTAAATATCTAAACCAATCTATACTTTATAATCCATACACCATGTTACTATGGTTGCTTGAGTAATCAGTTCAGCTATGGTCATCTACAAGTCACAAAGTAGTAGGTCTAAAATCAATTATAATTTTCTTCTGAAAAAAAATCAATTATAATTAGTATTCAAGTTTTTTAGTCACAATTGTTACCAGTTGGGAGAATTTTACCTCCATAGTGGTCAATGCAGCTCGAACAAGGTTAACTTGTAAATATAAAAAAAAAATCATATATATATATATATATATGAGTTTTATCCAAAATAATGGTGATGAGTTAATTTATCAATTGATTTCCTATTATAAGTTTAGTTACATAGATTGTTTTTTTAATGAGATTTTCAATAATCAATATTTTTTTGCTGCATATGAACATGAAATGGAATCAAATGATATGCTACATACAAAGGAAGGTAGTTTTTTCCCATCCTTAAACCCACTTCGTCCGTGCCAAGATTTTAACCTGAGACCTCTTATTAGAGACTCAAGCTGTTAACCAATGCAAATTAATGATATATAATTGACTTTTGCAAATTGGTTCTTGTTTCTATTAGCAAAACATAACATTGTAACATTAACATTAATTACACAATGAAGAAAAAATGGATGACCAGCACAAGTTTCATTATTGTCTTTCGATCTTTTCATACTTGGGCATTGCTTTAAGATATCAGAAAAAGTCTCAAATTATTCTAGTTCTAGGCCGTAATTACAATTAACATCCTTTTCTTCTCTTATGATCATTGTACGTACGAACAACAAGCTATAGCTGACAAGCTTGTAACCATCAACCCCGTGCTACACACCTCTTTTTGTTTTTATCTTTGAAATTATTTTTTTTCTCATTTGATTTATCCTTTTTTTGTAAATTTCTTTTGACAAATATATATTGTTCAACAATAATGGATGAGGCTTGTCAGCAAAAGTGATTTCTTACATCATAACCACTTATAAAAGAAAACCATTTTTTAGTGAATAATGAGTTAGCTAGATTGTTCTATGATCTAATCTTTTATTAATTAATCTATTGATTATATGATTAAAAGTTTATTCTGATATAAACTAACTAGCTTTGAAATAGACTTATTTGTAGAATTATTTATACTACTAGTATACTAGTATATGCCATATACGTACAGGAAGACCCGTACATCGCTACATGATTAGTTACATTACCGAAACGCTAATTTATAAGCCAACAAACCTCTTCTTAAGACGTGTTCTTGAACCTACGAACTAGAAACTATATCTACCTACAAACCAAAACTAAAAACTATATCTACCTACAAACTAAATAAACAACCAAACAAATTACAAATACACTCATATTCTGTGAGAATTGAACCCAAGATCTCATGGTCCGGGTATGCGCGAACTAAGAATTTAATACTCTACCACCAAGCCAAATGCCCGATGACACATATATGTCATAATTTTTAATTCGACAGAAATATTTTAATTAGAATTACAAAACAAAAAACACATGCACACCTAAAATGGTTATTAATGATTGATTAATTTTTTTCCAAGTAAGGTTAGACTTTGGTTGAATAGTCTTCTAAATTCCCACTCGGTTTTCAACGACGAAGGTAGTTGACTTTCCACGCTTCCCCCCACATGAAGAGAAAGCACACAGCTTAGCTTAGATTAGATTCCAATATTCCATGTTACTGTTAAATTTAGTTTGTTTTTTTCCTCACATGGTTTTTTTGTTTCTCTCAGATGCCCAAAAATTTATGTTATTTACACAATTGACTTAAAATTTTTGTTTTCTGACAAAATAATCCCTATTCTCAATTAGTGGCTCTGATGTCTTCTATTCATTTGAGAAAACTCCTGAGCCAAGAATTAATGACTGGCTTAACTTGGAATAGTGGCTCATAGAAATACCAAATACAAAAACTGAAACTGAGTTCAGGAAAAAAGTGAAGCCATGGCCTCTCTTCTCAGTCCCTCTGCAGCGATTGTTCTGCAAAACAAGGTAAAATTTTCAGTTATTGAAGAGATTTGTGCTGAGATTCTATTATTACTCACTTATATTTTTAACAAACCCTTTTTTCCCCTTTCTTTGATTTTGGATTGGCAGTTGAGTCGGACTAGTTTTAATGCCATCCCTACAAATACAATATCCAAACATTCCCATTCTGATTTCAGAAATGAGAGATTTAAAGGGTTATGTTTCAAGACAAAAGCTACTGGTTCTGTTGAAGGAAGTGTAAAGAAAGAATCAGCTGACAAGTTAGGTAAAAACTAAAAACTCTAATTCAGGGAAAACAAATCCTGGAAATCTGATTTGTCAAAGTTATTCAGAGCTGAAACAGAGAAATCCAGCCATCTCTGTTAAGCTGTGAAATTTGAGATTTCCATTTGTGTTTCATGTTTGTCTGATACATTTGTTTGACTGTTAATTGTGATTGTTGTAGATTATGGAGTTGTTGGTGTTCACCATGTTGGAATTCTATGTGAAAACCTTGAAAGGTCACTTGAGTTTTATCAGAATATTTTAGGTATGCTCCTGCCCTTATCTATTCTAATAGAGTAGATTCATCTGTTACTTTGGTAAAGAAAGAAAGGGATTCTGAATTTGTGATTCAATATATGATTGTAAATTAGGTCTTGAAATAAATGAGGATAGGCCACATGATAAGCTTCCATATAGAGGTGCTTGGTTGTGGGTGGGTGCTGAAATGATTCATTTGATGGAGCTTCCAAATCCAGACCCTTTAACCGGAAGACCTGAACACGGTGGCCGAGACCGTCATGCCTGCATATCAATCCGGGATGTATCCAAACTGCAAGCAATCCTTGATAAAGCCGGTAAAATCCCCTTACTCAGCACTACCTAGGAGTATATCTATTGGCATGATCTTAATGTAATGTTCCATATGCAGGTATTCCTTACACACTTAGCAAGTCAGGGAGGCCGGCAATCTTTACAAGAGATCCTGATGCAAATGCACTAGAGTTCACACAAGTGTTGATGCCTATTGCCTAAATATTAAGATCTAGTACTAACCCAGATCTCATTTTTCTCATAACCAAAAAAAAAATTGAAAATGCCCTGTCTTTCTACTATGCCATTGTTATGGCAACTTGTTATAGATGAAGAAGGATGTAATAGTCAAATAAAAGACAACTTTGCTGTAATACACTTTGAATTCTATATATACAAGGTATACTTTAGAAGGAGTTAATAGAAGGATTTATTATACAATTTCTGCAAAATCATATTTTCAACTAGTTACTTGCCTTACAATATTCATATTCACACCAAGTACAAAATCAAGTCCAACACTCTCAACCTCACTGCAATTATACAATCCCCTTTCTCCCTTTTAACATATTTTTGGTGGGGAGGTGAAGAAAGAATCGTTCTTTTTATCTTGAATCAAGATCTAATAATTTCCTATCGTGCCATACGCCTACTTAAAATTATGTACTAGACAAAGTCACTCGTGACTTCCAGTCCTGAATGGCAGAGCGTAATGTGTGATTTGGAGTCAATGTAGAATGCTGAAGCCTAAGCTTTGTAACTGGTGATACATTGTGTTTCTCAAGCCAAGCCTTAATTGCTCTGTGCTCATACGTAAACCCATCAGCAGCAATGTGAGGATCATCCATTACTTCCTGAATTACCAAACAACGAAAATTAATTCATTCAGAGTGCAATGAAATGAAATGATGATATACTGAGGCGATAATTGAACTATAAATAATAAACCAGACATTCTTTGACCTGAAGGATTGGACAGAAGTAATGGCTAGGAGCATACACATTGTTCTTTTCCAATTTTAAACTAGCATCTGCCACATCAACAAGTCTTTTCAGAATTGGCAGGACCTCCGTGTCAAGATCTGGTCTGTCCCGGCATCTAAGCTTTGAACACTTCAATGCTATTCGAGCTAATTCTTCTGTTTCAGCAAGTGGCCAATCTGTAACTGACTTATCTAGAATGTCAGCTAAGGAGCCCTTTGTAATGGCATTTTCAACAGCCAATAAAAGTCCATTCGGATGGCGACCTGTCAGTAACTGGAGGGTTGTAACTCCAAGAGCATATAGATCTGATTTTGGTCTGATAGTGCCAGTTCTCATATACTCAGGGTCCATGTAGCAGAGAGTACCAGCAATAACAGACTCTTTGTACTCGGTGATGTTGTCAGGCACAACATCTGGAATGAGCTTAGCCAGCCCAACATCCCCTATTTTGCTCACATAATTTCTATCTAACAATATATTACCCGGTTTCAAGTCTCGATGGACAATAGGATCTGGCTTTGAGTTGTGTAAAAATGCAAGCCCAGAAGCCACTTCAAAAACTATGCGGAACCGAATAAACCAAGGAAGAGGAGGTTTTCCATTCTGAAGGAGAATATGTTCCTCCAGGTTACCATTTTCCATATATTCATAAATCAAGCAACCGTTCTCTGGACAGGCTCCAAGCAGCAAAACAATGTGTGGATGGCGTAGCTGGCTTAGAACTTCAACCTGCAAAGAATTTGAGGTAAAAGTTTCATGTTATATCGCAATAATAAATTTGAGCCATTTTGACTAGCTAAAAACATTTAGCAATTAATAGAGACTAGCCATAGAACACAGAAAAGAAACCAGATAGTAGCATATAAAATTCATTAACTTTACAATCAGATGATTTGAGTATGATTGTGAAAAGGACAGCTGGACAGAGTGTTATAAGATAGGAGTCATCTTTGCTGAGCATCTAACTTAAAACTCAAAAAATTTCTTTTAAAAAATTGTGATAGTTGATAAAATTGGTAAAATCAGTTGTAAACAGGTTTGGAACTGCAGAGTGTATGCAACAGAAATCACCTCCTTCAGAAACTCCTGTTTCCTGTCTACCGCATCAGGTTGAAGAACTTTAACAGCCACAGGAGTGCGATGAAGACTACATTTATAGACCTTCCCATATCCCCCCTGGCCAATCACATTCCTCTCAGAGAAGAACTCTGTTGCTACTTCAATTTCTTCTCGGGTGTATTTTCTGTACCTTCTGTCACTACAGAAGAGTGCATCAACAATTTTCTGCTTCTCCAAGGATTCTTTGAGAGCATTCAATTCGGCTACATTCCTTTCATAAGCTTCCCTAGAAAGCAGGTTTTTTGCCTCCTCAACCTCCTTCATCGCTTGCAAATATTTTGCTTTCTCTTCTGCAGCAATTTTTCTAAAAGTTTCTTCTCTTTCCACAGCGGCATTCACTCTTCTTGCTTCATCAAGGCATTCTGAAGAAAGTAGTTGGACCTGCAAATTGAAGCATGGATGATTACATTCCATAGTAAGGATAGAAAAGCCATACATTATTTCTAGTTCTAGGGCTGATTTTCATTTACAAAATTTTTCTGACTGGTGATTGGAAAAGCATGGAAGATCAAACCATATAGATATCTCTTAAAAACAACAAAGATTAAATGATTTTCAAGAGAGGAAAACTGGTATTGTGTGAAATCCAAAATCTTTTGTGACATAGTGCAGTACATGTTGAAAGAGCATCAACTACGGAATGTCATAAAGAGCTCATTCTCTCACCTTGTTTTGGGTGTGAACAAGCTCTTCACAAGCTTGTTTATACATGGCAACAGTATTTTGTAATTCTAGACGCAGCTGTTCCACTTCAGCTTGCAGATCTAACTGCACAAAAATTGTACCATAACTCATCTAGATAACACATGTATTTGAAGAATTCACCAAAATAGCAAGTACCACCACAAAAGATGCTCAACAAAACTCACCCGTTCGGAATTTGTAGAAGCCACGGAATTGGAGTTCCCTAAAGTACTTGATTCCATGTTTTCTCTTATGTTTTGATGAAATCTCTCCTGATAAGCCCTATCATTTGCTGAAGATCTTACAGATGAAATTGCACGTGAATATGGGTAGTCAAGCTCTGATAAAGATGCTATCCCATAGGAATTCGGCACAGATTCTATAGAAGCATTAGCAGTATGAGATATGTGATTGATGCCAGTGGAACTTTCTGTTTGAACTGTCCCAGTAAACATTGGTGGCCTCTGACTGGGCCCTGTAATATTGCAAGAGGGAGAATTAAGACAGTTGATAGAATTTAGGAAATAAATCAATGTAGATGCAATATTTGTAACTTACCAGTAGTTGATAAGCGATTAGCTGATTTTGTGATGATTCTTTGTCTATATACAACATGAACTTCACAAGTATCAGGAGCACACTTCCAGACACTACGAGGTATCCCAGGACCCTTCAGCTTCCTATTGAAGACATTGCTCAAGATTAGCATTTGTATTACCTTAGCCATAAAAATAAGCTAACAGGACTATTATACAGGCATCTCAAAAACCTGGTTGCGACTATTTCCTCCACGAGCTTTTAATTCAACTTTTGTAAAAACAAAACTAGAGATACTTGCATGCTGTAAAGCTCAGTGCAAAGTACACACATCCACATAAATTTCAAGTTTCACCAGTAGATAAATAGCAGCAATGCATACCTTGTAATACAATTAGAACCACAAGAACCCAATACCAAAGTGTCAATCCCAAACTCAGAAACATATGCTAAAAGTGCAATTGCAGGATTGTCATCCTCAAGAACCAATGTCTCCATCTACCAAAAAACCAAACAGCAACTTTTAAAATAAATAAATAGAAGGGCAATTGGTAGTTGGTACCACAATTTAGAGTAGACTACCTCTGCAAAGTTGGGTTAAAACTTAAAAGGAACCTATACTTTATACAACAGAAGCCAAACCCACCTTTTTCGATCTGAATAGCTTCTTAAATGGTACAAAAACCTCCTCAAACTGAAGTTTCACTTCTTTAACATACATTTCCACTACATTCTCGTCCATTTCCGTTATGGGTATTCGATCTCCTGCTGTAATATCATAAAAACAAGAAGGCACTTTTAAGTTTTAACTATTAACAATTGAAAAGGCTACCTTTTACTTATGAAACTTAAACTTTATTTTCAGCAGGTGCACTTAAAGTATCTAGCTTTGTCTCAATAGCAGAATAAACCAAACTGAATATTCTTCATAACAACAATCCTCCATAAAGAATTCCAATGTCTCATTCAAACTAATTCATCATCCGATCAAATAGAAAAAAGATTAAAGAAAGAAAATACTCAAATAGAATATGGGAAAATGTAATTCTACAAAACAGGAGCAAAACGTACATGGAGTTGGGACAGAGGTGACAGCTGGCATGACGTGGACCAAAAGAAAACGATCAGCCTTTAAATTCTCCACCGCCCATCGAGCCGCACGTCGGCTACCCCTTCCTCCGGAAGAACCTCCTTTCACGGCAACCGCTACGGTCATCATACTCGTCGGAGCACCACTTCTACTGGCACTAGACACACTCATTTCGACTTCTCAACCATTTCTCGAGCTAGAATTTCGGATTTTTAAAATTTTGTTGCTGGCTGGCATCAGGCATGTGACATGTCGCAGGGTAGGCAGCCCGTAGCGTTGACGAGAGGTCATTTTGACTTGGTAATTACATTTTATGGCTAATAATTAAATTTTACTACTAATCACTTAAAATTAGTAAAAAGAAAAAAGAATAGCTCAAGGTTAGACTTGGACCTGACTGCTCGGGTCTCAAGCCCGTGTAATGGAGTTTAAAGAGTAGTTGGCCCAAACCTCTCTATCATTCATTCCTGTCCATAGCATTAAAGCCTCTTTATCATTCTGTAGTTGGCCCAAACCTTGTAATTTGGTGTCCTTAGTATCCCCAAATGTATGGGATTTTTTTTTTAATTAACGATCCAGTAATCATATTGAGTCCCGATTAATTCTGTGTTCCGATTAATTCTGAGTCAAGTCGTGTCGGATTTACAGGGAGAAGCTCTTTCAGCACCTGTTTCCGTCATACATAAAATTTGAACTCAAAATCTTTCTGAAGGGACATTGAACTTTTTCCACTCAATATATACCAACAAACTTATATTATAGTAGTAATATTAAAGGGAAAAGCTAATAAAAATATTATTTATATTAAATAATCATATGAAGGTGCCTTTTTTTTTTTCCCCAATCCCCCTAGTGCTCTAGTCTTGTTGATTAGGCAATGTTTTTTAAGTTGAGAATATTCCACGTTGAAACTCAACTAAAATCAAATTTCCATTCCACTTTTAAATGTCATCTTGTAACAAACGTCAAAAGTGTATATATCACTAAGTCTTAACGGCACGCATTCTAGAATGAAGAAAATTCAAATACGCAATTGAGAAGAAAAAGTGAAAAAAGAATGTTCAATCTGCAATCATATATATATATTAGTAAGTACTTAATTACGTCAAAGCCAATATTCCTCCCCTAGTCCCTTCTATCACCGGAACGGGCAGCATCGAGGCCGTCGGCAAAAAGCTATATGGAATTCGCCACCTCAATCAAATGGTGCAAAACCGTTACATTTCAAATTCATCAAACTCTTAATTTTGGGTCTACAAATGGAGCAAAACAACATGTTGTTTAGAACAGCCGAACACGGCACAAGTACCATTTCGGTAGACGGAACAAAATGGATCCATCATCAATTCTTTCGTGATGCTTAATGTTGATGGAAATTGCTAAGTATAGCTAATTAATAACACATTTCGTGGAAACTTTGAGAGGTAGATCAATCTCACAATATTTATCAATCGATTATCTTATGGAAATGGAATACAAGAAAATGTTTTAGCACTTAAAAAAGTGGGATGCCATAGTTAATACTAAGTCGAAGCATTAATTAAACATCAATAACTCAAACTTGGGCAGCGCCTGAAGGTCCAAAGTCTTCAATGAATCGAGTGAACTCTTCCAATGAATTGTTACTCATCTTTTCATTGCCAAAAATCTCTCTCATTGCCCACGCATTAGCCCTAAGAGGCTCGCCTTCTGGATCCACCATCACTTTCCTAATCGTCTGAGCCACCAATTCGCTTGTAAAAGAACCGTCCACCTCATTTCTCTCTATTTCTAACCCAACCTTCTTGCCATGCAACAGCCTTGCGTTCAACCCCTGATCGGAACTTGCGCCGGAAAACAAGATCAAAGCTCGACCCAAGCCGAGTGCCTCGATGATCGAACTCCAACCGCAGTGAGTCAAGAAACCCCCAACAGAGGAATGAGCCAATATTTGTAATTGAGGTGCCCAATCCCTCAAAACCAAACCCCTTTCTGAAACTCGTTCTTCAAATCCTGGAGGAATCATGTCTTGACCTTTTTGCCTAACCACCCAAATGAAGGGCAAGTTGGATTTCTCAATACCAAATGCCAACTCGTGCATGAATTCCTGACTCAGATTCACTTCACTACCAAGCGCAACGTAGAAAACCGACTTCTCTCCTTTGTTATCAAGCCATTTCTTTATCCCTTCCCATTTCTCATCTGTTTTGCCAAGGTTTGACGAAATTAGTGACGGAGGTAGTAACCCAATTGGAACGACAGGCTTCTGGTAAAGTTTACGAAGCAATCGGATTTCATCAGGTTCGAACTCGATCGAGCTTCGCAGAATCATAAACTGGCAACCTTGAATAACCATTCCAATCCGTTGAAAATCAGACACATCTTCGTCCATGCACTCATAGTGAGTCACCATCTCATAGAGCTTATAAGCTATGTTACAAGGATAATCTATCCAGTCAGGGACTTTTGTGAAATCCTCTGGTCGAGTGCGAAGATTACCGAGCAAAGCTGATGGTGGGCCAAGGAAAGCAAACGACGTAGCATTGAATATGCTGAACAAAACTAAGTTGATGCCGAGCGGAGTAGCGATTTCCGGTAGCCAGTAAGGCGCAAAGTCATGGATGATCCAGTTAACATCGGAAGTTTTGAGGAACTCAGTCAAAGGGACTTGGAGCGTGTCATATGCTTTTTTAAGATACGGAACTTTGTGTACCGGAATCTCACCGGTCGACTCAGCTCCCGGCGGTAGGCCATCGATATTCTGAGGAAAAGGAAGCTCAATAAGGCTTATGTTAGACGACAGATGTGGGGGTAGTTTAGGAAGACGGCTAATGTTTTTTTGGGGTGGAGATATAAGATATGCGATGACCCTTTTGAGCTAAGAATTTGGAAACCTGGAGAAATGGCATGATGTGACCATAAGCTAGCCATGGAAACATTGCTATGTGAAGCTTTTCTTTTCTGTCCATGGCTTTTATTCGTCGATGCAGATATGTCAGGGAAAAACAGAATGGGATTTAGGAACTTTTACTATTTCTTGTAGGCCTCAAGTGTCTGGTTATGCCAAGAAAAAATAGTTTTGTATTGTAATAAGACGTAAGCGGTGATAGCATTTGTCAATGGTCAAGACCCAAGGTTAGCAAATTGGTGCCTTAGAACTAAATTTATTAACATCCACAATACTTTTCAGACGTGATTTTTGTCCCCAAATCCCCTAGTGTGCTTCTAGCTAGTCTGGTTGATGACGCAACCTTTTTTTAAATTGAGAAAATTACAGATTGAAACTCGATTAAAATTAAAATTCCATTCCACCTTTTCTTCGTCAAATTGTCATCATAAATGATAGATGTCAAAAAAGTACCACTCATACTAATTAGACAAGTCCGCTGGGAGTTTTGATTCTACTAAAATGGAAAGTAGATGGGTGCATTTGTGCAATCTTAAAGTGTGGCATTATATAAATAGAAAGTTTCCATTTTATGTAATAATTAATTAATGTTCTTTCCATGGCAGCCACCACAAATATTTTGATTGAATCTTAACCTTTTGCCTTTCTTTATATAAAACGGAAAGTAGAATTCAAATAAATATAACGGAAAGTATAGAAGAAAATTAAGGGTATTGTTATTGGAATTTTATGAGAAGTACTAGATTTCATAACATTTTATTAATCTTATTATTTTATGGAATTAATCCATTTGCAAAGTGGGATGCCATAGTAATTAACTTGCTTGATGAAGCAAACATCAATAGCTCAAACTTGAGCAGCGCCTAATTAAGGTGCAAATTCTTCAATGAATCGGGTGAACTCTTCCAATGACTTGTTATTCACTTCTTCATTGCCAAAAATCTCTCTCATTGCCCACGCATTAACCCTAAGCGGCTCGCCTTCTGGATCCACCATCACTTTCCTAATCGTCTGAGCCACCATGTCGCTTGTAAAAGAACCGTCCAACTCGTTTCTCTCTATTTCTAACCCAACCTTCTTGCTATGCAACAGCCTAGCGTTCAGCCCTTGGTCCGAACTTGCGCCTGAAAACAAGATCAAAGCTCGACCAAAGCTGAGTGCCTCAATGATTGAACTCCAACCACAGTGAGTCAAGAAACCCCCAACAGAGGAATGAGCCAATATTTGTAATTGAGGTGCCCAATCCTTCAAAACCAAGCCTCTGTCCGAAACTCGTTCTTCAAATCCTGCCGGAATTATGTCCTGATCACCTATTTGCCCTTCAACGAGTGGGCGATTCCTGACCACCCAAATGAACGGTAAGTTGGATTTCTCCATACCAAAAGCCAACTCGTGCATGAATTCCTGACTCAGATTCACTTCACTACCAAGAGCAACGTAGAAAACCGACTTCTCTCCCTTGTTATCAAGCCATTTCTTTATTCCTTCCCATTTCTCATCTGTACTTTTTCCAAGGTTCGACGAAATTAGTGACGGAGGTAGTAACCCAATAGGGACGACAGGCTTCTGGTAAAGTTTACGAAGCAATTGGATCTCATCAGGTTCGAACTCGGAAGAGCTTCGAAGACTTACGAATTGGCAACCTTGAATAACCATTCCGATCCGATACAAATCAGAGACATCTTCGTCCATGCACTCATAGTGAGTCACCATCTCATAGAGCTTAAAAGCTGTTTCACTCGGATAATCTATCCACTCAGGGACTGTTGTGAAGTCTTCTGGTCGACTGCGAAGATCACCAAGCAAAGCCGATGGAGGACCAAGGAAAGCAAACAAAGTGGCATTGAATATGCTGTAGAAAACTAAATTGATCCCCAGTGGAGTGGCGATTTCCGGTAACCAGTGAGGAGCAAAGTCATGGATGATCCAGTTAACATCGGAAGTTTTGAGGAACTCAGTCAAAGGGTATTGGAGCATGTCATATGCCTTTTTAAGATAGGGAACTTTGCTTACCGGAATCTCGCCGGTGGATTCAGCTCCTGGCGGCAGGCCATCGATATTCTGAGGAAAAGGAAGCTCAATAAAGGTTATGTTTGACGACAGATCATGTGGGGGTAGTTTAGGAAGACGTTTTGGGGTGGAGATATAAGATATACGATGACCCTTTTGAGCTAGGAATTTGGAAACCTGGAGAAATGGCATGATATGACCATAAGCTAGCCATGGAAACATTGCTATGTGAAGCTTTTCGTTTCTGTCCATGGCTTTGAGATATGTCAGGGAAATGAAAACAGAGAAGGGCTTGAGGCTTTGAGGGCTGTTCTTGGGTCAAATAAAAATAGTAAGTCTTGGTCTTGCTAATGCTTATTCCCACTTAAATGAGAACAGATCTCAAATCAGTCTAAAATTTACTTTTTCTTAATTAATTCACTCAATGCTACTACTTTTCTTAATTACTATTCTAATCTAATCAAAATCAGACAAAAGTAGTACAATGACCTATGCTGGATCGGCACCAACTCTCCAGAAAACTACATTTAAGTGAGTTTAAAGAGGCAAATTATAATTTTTGTTTTGGCCATTAGCATATGTAATTAGCATTAGAGGCAGGAGCAGTTTATTGGGCCTAATTGGGGTTGGGTAATGAATTACACCAATTAGGCCCTGCCCAAAATGCCCAATTCATTTTCTTCAAAAAAAAATGCCCAATTCATCGGAAAAAAAGAATAAAAAAAGGAAAGAGAGAGAATGCTCTTTTTTTTTTTTTCTCCTTCATGTCTTTTTTTATAAAGCAAAGTTTTCCTAATCTCTAAAGTCACCGGTTAGGTGAATTCAACTTCAAGTGGCCAATACATTACTATTTGGTTAAATAATTCCATTAATCATTATTATCTGCTCTTCCGGTGCTTCTGGATAACATTATAAAGTAGTATGATTAAGTTGTTATGTATAACTATGTATCAAATTATCACAAAAAAAAAAAAATTATGTACCAAAAAAAGTTGTACTATTATGTATATTAATTAAATATTAATGTTCATAAAACGATAAGAAAATGCAGACTGCTTCCTTTAGAATCATTTTAAAGTTTGAATTTCCAAAGCATCGATAATTGAGTTATTAAATTAAGAAAGGGAAATATATATATACAAGACACAGGGCACTCGCTACGTGAGTAGTTTTTGACAGTTTTTTTTAAATGAGTAGTTTTCTCAAAATGATATAAATAAAATTTAAATACTCATATTTATTCTCTAATGGATAGTTTTATTTTAAATGGGTAGTTTTTATTTTGTTTTGAATTTTTAAAAACTGAGTTTGTGTCACGAGTTGACTCGGACACAAACTCAGGACTTGATTTTATAATTAGTATATATATATATATATATATATAAATATATATGACAAATTATACAATACACCGGCGGTGGAGTTTAGCAGACTATACAAGTGAGTTTTGAAGGGTGACATGTGTCCTCTAGGAACTAGATTGAAATATATAAAACTTAATTAATTCAAATTGACATGTGTCAACTCCACAGCCTGTTTGTGGAATCCAAAATTTACAATAACTTAAGCAAAACTACATTTTCCCTTTCTGAAATTATTTCCATCTTATAGGAATGTGCTTTTGTTTTTTATGCATAAACTTAAAAATTCCATGATAATTAATTAAGTTGATGAAGCAAACATCAATATATAGCTCAAACTTGGCCAGCTGAAGGTGCAAATTCTTCAATGAATCGAGCGAACTCTTCCAATGAATTGTTACTCATCTCTTCATTGCCAAAAATCTCTCTCATTGCCCACGCATTAGCCCTAAGCGGCTCGCCTTCTGGTTCCACCATCACCTTCCTAATCGTCTGAGCCACCAATTCGCTTGTAAATGATCCGTCCAACTCGTTTCTCTCTATTTCTAGCCCAACCTTCTTCCCAAGCAACAGCCTCGCGTTCAACCCCTGATCGGAACTTGCGCCGGAAAATAAGACCAAAGCTCGACCAAAACTGAGTGCCTCTATGATTGAACTCCAACCACAGTGAGTCAAGAAACCCCCGACAGAGGAGTGAGCCAATATCTGTAGTTGCGGTGCCCAATCCCTCAAAACCAAGCCCCTGTCCGAAACTCCTTCTTCAAATCCTGCCGGGATCATATCTTGACCTTTTTGACCTTCAACCAGTGGGCGGTTCCTAACCACCCAAATGAAGGGCAAGTTGGATTTCTCTATACCAAAAGCCAACTCGTGCATAAATTCCTGACTCAGATTCACTTCACTACCAAGAGCAACGTAGAAAACCGACTTCTCTCCCTTGTTATCAAGCCATTTCTTTATTCCTTCCCATTTCTCATCTGTACTTTTTCCAAGGTTTGACGAAATTAGTGACGGAGGTAGTAACCCAATAGGGACGACAGGCTTCTGGTAAAGTTTACGAAGCAATTGGATCTCATCAGGTTCGAACTCGGAAGAGCTTCGAAGACTTACGAATTGGCAACCTTGAATAACCATTCCGATCCGATACAAATCAGAGACATCTTCGTCCATGCACTCATAGTGAGTCACCATCTCATAGAGCTTATAAGCTATAATATTGTTACAAGGATAATCTATCCACTCGGGGACTTTTGTGAAGTCTTCTGGTCGACTGCGAACATCACCAAGCAAAGCTGATGGTGGGCCAAAGAAAGCATGCGTAGTGGCATTGCATGTGCTGTGCAAAACTAAGTTGATCCCCAGTGGAGTAGCAATTCCGGATAACCAGTAAGGAAAAAGGTCATGGATGATCCAGTTAACATCCGAAGTTTTGAGGAACTCAGTCAATGGGACTTGGAGCAAGTCATATGCTTTTTTAAGATATGGAACTTTGTGCACCGGAATCTCGCCGGTGGACTCAGCTCCCGGCGGCAGGCCATCGATATTTTGTGGAAAAGGGAGCTCAATAAAGGTGATATTGTTAGACGACAGATCATGTGGGGTTAGTTTAGGAAGACGGCTAATGTTTTTTGGGGTGGAGATATAGGATATTCGATGGCCCTTTTGAGCTAAGAATTTCGAAACCTGGAGAAATGGCATTAGGTGACCATATGCTAGCCATGGAAACACTGCTATGTGAAGCTTTTCTTTTCTGTCCATGGCTTGAGGCTTTGAGGACTGTTCTTCGGTCAAAATACTAGTAAGTCTTAATAATGATTTCTCGCCTTTCTCAAATCTCAAATTATATGAGAACAGATCTCAAATAAGTCTAAGATCTGTAGTTTTCTTAATTAATTCAATCAATGTTCTAAACTATAGTGCTTCTATAATTTTTCTTAATTACTACTACTCTAATCAAAATCACACAAAAATATATAGTACAATATTCTATAGCGGGTCCCACTCCCACCCAAAGTAGTACTTGCATCACTATTTATATTCAGTCGAAGTCAAATACATTTATAGGTGAGTTCTTTTTTTTTTGTATTAAAAGGAACTAAATTAAAGGAAATTAAGAGTTTACAAGTCTCGGTATGGAGAGCCCCATAATATCATCCATGAATACATAAAAAACAGAGTAAGGAATAGAATCATAGACAATGAAATTATCCTCAAAGGATCTTCCAAGATTAGCCAAAGCATCCGCAAGTCTGTTTCCCTCCCTGTAGCAGTGCAAGAATCTCAGCCTATGGAATTGGCTCATAAGGTTCCTACAATCGGTGATCAAGTTACCAAGAGGATGAAGGTTAACATTAGCCTTATCAATAAGATTAATCACCACTTTAGCATCAATAGAAACTTCCAACATGGTAATTCCTTTATCTAAAGCAAGCTTCAATCCATCTCTGAGACCCCACAGTTCAGCCTGGATACTAGTAGTATAGACAATCTTCCTAGCAAAACCACACATCCATTCCCCAAACTCATTCTTTAAACACCCACTAGATCCAAACACACCAAGATTACCTATAATTGATCTATCCGTGTTTAACTTGTACCAGCCATGACTCGGGGGGATCCAATGAACATTCACAGTTTTTTTAGCCACAAATTTGGTGTTAACAGCACCAAGATGGAAAAATTCTGTTGCTTTAACAAAGGAGGTATTATAAACAGGTGAGTTCTTTTTTTGCACTAAGATAGTAATTTTTAGGTGAGTTGAAGAGGCAAATAATTTTTCTTTTGGTTTCTAATTAACAATTAGAGGCAAATGTAAACTTTTTATAATTAGGTTCTTTTCTTGGTACAATCATTTTATAATTAGTTTAGCAATAGATTTGTTTGCAAAGTTGACCAAAAATTAGGCCCAATTCATATATCTACGAAGGATTATGATTTATGAGTACGACCCAGCCTTTTTCAACTGGACCCCCTCAATTAGACCCAGCCTTTTTTTTTTTTTTTCCCTAAAGTCATCGTTGCGATTGCGAATACAAGTGGCCGATATGTTAATAAAATTCTGATGAAAAAAAAAGATATGTTAATAATTGATTATTAAATAAGTCTATTGCATCTGGATAACATTAAAAAAGAAAATTTTATAATATGCATATTATTAAAATTATTAATTATTATTAATGCTCATAAAATGATAAGAAAATGCAGACTGCTTGGTTTCCAAACATCCACACAAAAGCTCAAGCACAGCTACATTTTCCCTTTCTGAAATTATTTCCATCTTATAGAAAGGTGCTCTTCTTTTTTTTTTTTTTGATGCAAAAAATTAACAATTCCATGACAATATATTAGTAGTAGTGTACCAATTAACTTTTTATTAAGCATATACGAACTTTGCCAATGAAGTAGTCAAACCTCGGAAGGTTCTTCAAACTCTTCAATGAACCGAGTGAACTCGGCCAAGTACTTGTTACTCAGCTCATGACTGCCGAATATTTCCTTCATTGCATAAGCATTTGCTCTTAATGGCTCACCTTCTGGATCCACCATGACTCGCTTGATTGACTCAGCTACCATGTCACTTGTAAATGATCCATCAATGTCGTTTCTTTCAATTTCCAGCCCAACCTTTTTGCCATGCATCAATCTAGCAACTAAACCCAGATCGGAACTTGCAATTGGGAATAAAATCAGAGGCAGACCTAACCCAAGTGCCTCAATCACTGAACTCCAACCGCTGTGAGTCAAGAATCCACCAACTGAGTTGTGAGCCAAGACTCGGAGTTGAGGCGCCCATCCCCGTACAATTAATCCCCGATTCGAAACTCGGTCTTCGAATCCCGGTGGAAGTATGTCCTCCGCCCGATTCCTGACTACCCAAATAAAGGGTAACCCAGATTTCTCTATCCCAAATGCCAACTCGTGCATGAACTCGTGACTCAAACTCACCTCGCTACCCAGTGCAACATAAAACACTGATTTCTCCGGTTTACTATCAAGCCATTTCTTCAGACTTCCCCAATTCTCATCCCCTGTATCTTCGTCACTTGGCACCGATGGTGGCAATAATCCAACTGGAACAACTGGTTTCTGGTAAATCTTATTGAGCACGCGAAACGCGTCAGGTTCGGCCTCAACGCAGCTTCTCAAAGTCAGAATTTTGCAATTTAAAATCGCTGTTCCGGCGCGTTCAAAGTCGGAGACGTCGGAATCCATGCAAACTTGGTGACCCACAATTTCATAGAGCTTAAAAGCTATGTTGTTAGGATAATCCATCCAATACGGCACCACCGTGAAGTCTTCCGGCCGTCGTCTACTGCCGTGGAGCATCTCCGACGGAGGGCCAAAGAAAGCGGCGGTGGAAGCAGAGTAGATGCTGAAGTGAACTAAGTTGATCCCGAGTTGACTCGCCACTGGGGGTAACCAATGCGGAGCAAAGTCGTGGATAATCCATTTGATCTGCGGTGACGATTTAAGGAACTCAGTCAACTGAGGCTCGAGTTTGTCGTATGCTTTTTTGAGGTAAGGGACTTGGTCAATGGGTAAATCAGAGGTGGACTCAGCCGCCGGCGGCAAGCCATCGACGGGAGGCAAAGGGAGTTGTATGAAGGTGAGGTTAGAACAGAGATCGGAATCGGGAGGAAGCTTTGGGAGGCGGGAGATGTTTTTAGGAGTGGAAATATAGTAAATATGGTGACCCTTTTGGGCTAAGAAGTTGGAGACTTGAAAATATGGCAAGATATGACCATAAGCTAGCCATGGGAATATTGCTATATGAAGCTGTTTCTTCATTTTTCCATGGCTGGTGAGATCAATCAAACGTCTGCTGCTACTATATACTTGAAGAAATAATAATAATTCCATTAATTTTTTATATAGAGAGCAAAACAGGGATCAAATAGTTGTTGGCCAATGCGTTTAGTATAGCGATGCATTGATACAATTTAACAACTGTACAGATGAGATTATACTATACATATTAGATTAGGCGATCTACAGATGAGATTATTAGAGTTGCGATTGAAACGGAGTTTACACTTAAACTCCGTTTGAACCCAAAACGATGGTCAAGATTAACACTATTTAACAACTGTACAGATGAGATTATACTGTACATATTAGATTAGGTGATCTACAGATGAGATTATTAGAGCTGCGATTGAAACGGAGTTTACACTTAAACTCCGTTTGAACCCAAAATGATGGTCAAACGATGATGAATCAGTTATAAATACATAAAATAAAATGTAATTTTTATCTGCTATTAGCAATAATATTGCATCGAAATTATTGCAATTTGAGATTTGTGTAATTAACTTTTGAGAATCAAGATTGGGGCAGAATATAATAGAATATACTATATTACTACTGGTATGCACCTTGCTCTTAATAATTTTTTTTTTTTAAGAACGTTGCTCTTATAATAATTAATATAAGTGCAGATTGGTCCAAAAAAAGTTATACAAGTGCAGATCATATTGTCTGATTTGGTTGTCCTTGGTTTATTATAATTAAGAATTTGGATTTGTAGGCCTAGGTGTATCTTCCTCAAATTTATTTTCTTAAGAATAAGGCAGGGGTACATATTGGCTGATAAAGCCAAAGCTGGTTGATGATCTCTAAAATCTCTTCTTTATCATCTAAAAACCAAAAAACGATATCCACGTGAAATATATGTACATGAAAATAAATAACATATGAAACATGTTCATCATAAAATGAAAACTTGTATTAAAAGTAATTACTATTATAATATCGCAAATTATACAATACACCATTAAGTGGAGTTTAGTAGACTACACAAGCGGATCTTAAATGGTTATGTTTTCTATTGATTATATTGAAATATTTAAAACTTATTTAATTAAAAAATTGGATATGTGTTAACTCCATAACCCGCTTATAGAGTCTAAAATTTACACCGCCGATGTATCAAATAATTACCCTTATAATATTATTAAAACTTTAGTGTGGCTATAGAAAATTAATCCACTTTTAATAGAATTAAGAAAAATTATCCTCTTTAATTAATATTTCGAGATAATATATATTTATACTAATTATAAAGTTAAAATCTGAGTTTGTCTTACGAGTTGATTCGGAGACAAACTCAGTTAGTAAAAAATTCAAAATAAAATAAAAACTACTCATGTTAAATAAAAACTACCTATTAGAGTATAAATATAATATTTAAATTTATTTATGTCATTTTAAAAAAACTACATATTAAAAAAAACTGTCATAAACCACTCATATATATATATATATATAAAAGTAAAGTATAATATAATTTCTTAATACAAATGTCAACCTCATGTCAGGTACATGTCTCAGAAAGTTTACAGATTTTAAATTATTGCAGATTTTAATACAAATATATATATATATAAGTATATATATAATATATAATATAATATAATTTCTTAATACAAATGTCAAGCTCATGTCAGGTACATATCTCAAAAAGTTTACAGATATTAAATTATTGCAGATTTTAAAGTTGTATATTAACTAGAGTGGAACAGTCATAAGTGATCCCAAGGGCAAAAAATATCACTATCTTAAAAGACCGGCCCAATAAAAATGCCCCCACTTATCAATAACTCAAGCAGCGAGTCCAAAATGAAGAAACTCCCAGCCCAGGCTCAGGCCCAGGCTCCCAATTAAAAAGCAAAGTCGAACCAATACGCTCTTCTCTCCTAACCCAAAAATGAAGAACTCTTACATTTTAACATTTTGTTAAAGGCCCAGATTCCAACTTAAACACGTTTAGCTGTTTCCTTGTTTTACTTTGAAAAATAATGTTTCCCTGTTGGGAGACTCATCCACCACAATCAGATGCGCGATGTGAGTCGGATCTGAATTAGTCAGGACTAAGTCCTGAATACCGGATGGGATACCAAAAAACCAAAAAAAAAAAGAAAAATAATGTTTGATGTTTAATGAAAATAATATAATTTTGATCATATATAGTATAGACTATTTGAATCATTCATCAAAAGTAAAATATAGATTGAACATGTTTTACCAAAAAAAAATATAGATTGAACATGATATAGAGGGCTAATTACCATCATAGTTTTGATCTTAATCAGTGTTTAGATAAACAACTCAAATTTGAGTTATATATATAATGAAGGAATATTTAAAAAGAATAGTTCCGAAATTTGTTAATTTTCTCCCTCCGTTGTAAGTTGTAAGTTGTAACCCAATTAAGAAAAGTTTTTCTCCAATTAAGACGAACTTCTTTGGGATTATATTCACAAAAAGATAATAAAAAGGGTTAATAATTAGTAATAATTTGTTGTAAATATAATTAATTTAGAAAATTAAACCCCTTTCAAAAATAATCAAATCCATCTTATAATATGTTATGATCCAAAATAAAAAAGGAAGAGAAATTGGTTGGTGACAGAAAAGAGCAAGCACATAAAGTTTCAAGCACGATACGACACCCATGCAAGAAAGAACTATGTGTGCTCACTCTCTTCTGTCACCATCCTTTGCTTACATACCTGCAAGTTGCTAGCTTGATGACATCAAAAAACGACCGTTTATAATGATCTAATTAATCATTCTTTTGCTTCATCGACGACGATTTCTAAAATTTTTAAGCACTAATTATGTGTAGTTGTAGTATGTTTTGTAGGAGCGAAGATACATATCTTGGTTTTCCTTGAATGAATTGATTAATGGTGAGGTTTGTAGGGCTTTTATAGACGAAGGTGATGAGAATATATCATTGGTGGCCATATGATCACATCACATATATGGGAATATATGAGGTTTGAAACCTTCCATGACACATGATCTCCACTGATTGGCTAATTCCTAATCTCTAGAATTAATAATATATACTATAAACTAAACAAAACCCTATGCTTCCATTTATTATTTCTTATTTTTGTTCTTTTTTTCTTCGTTTCTACGGTAGGGTTAATTTTGAGATAATAGAGGCAACGGTAGGGTTAATTTTATTGGTACCCACACGAAAGAATATTGATGTTTCAAATGCCATATGGAAACTTTATAAATTGAGAAATAATATAAAGGAACTATGAAATTTCTATACTATACTACTACTGTTGAAACTAAATATACAAAGTTTTTAACTTCGTTTTTATGAATAAGGAATTTGAACTTACATTTAGATAGCTGTATATAATATGTACAAAATGACTTTGTCAATCTCTTTTAGGCAGTATAATGGCAGGGTGTGTAATGGTATTTTGGACATCCAAATTCAAGCACACAATTTAATTAGTGCACAATGATACATTGGTTATATTCCTTCTTTTTATTAATTAATCCTCTTATTGCTTTACAATCTAATGAGATTTCAAAATTTCAAATGACAACTACTTACGAGAGAATTTTGAAAGATTATTCGACACGTTTGAAGTACACGTCAATCAGAATATCGCTTTGTTAAATTGAGTCACCAATAGAACTTTTACGCGTATACAATATCATTGATCATTTGTTCAAACAATTGATTAAGGAATATGGTTTGAGTAATGGATGTCTTTGTTAAGTATAAAGAAGTTAAAGAAGAATAATGGTGAAATAAGAAAATTTCATCCCTCTAGAAAAGGGATCAACCAATGTGAGTTTGACAAAACCAATAGTAATCAAGTTATATTAATAATTTTATAGAAACCCAAAGATTTAAAATGATCAAAAGTAGCATAAAGTATATATGCTTTATGTTAATTAAACAAAATTATGGGTAGTAGCTTAGAACCATTGAACCATGCCAATTGATATACAAAAGCAAGTTTGCCATCAGCCCTTTACCACATTCTCTTTATATATATAGATATAGATGTGATGCTTCTGAAAGCAATCGTTTGGATTGGATCAACCAAAGGGCTAAAAGATAAAGCGTGTTTCAAGCTTGCTAGCCTAGAATCTCAAATTTGGCTCATAATGACAATGTCCTAAGTGTTTCTGATTTTGTCAAACTCTTGTGTCTTTCAATATGTAATCTTGATATATATCCCAATGAGGTCTCAGTTGCCTTGCTGATATTAATTAATGGTAATACTTAGTTATCGGTAACAAGTCTACCATTTTTGGTTTATACAGAGTTGGATAAAATGCTTAATGTCTTTTTTGAGTCATCTGATTCAGACAAGATTAACATTCTGATTTCTTAAAGTTGAATGCAATCTTTGTCTTTAACTCTTAACTAACCATGGCTCAAGGAGGAGTTGTAGTTTTGATTGTTCCCATTGCATGCCTAAGGTCTTAATTAATCATTCTCGTCGAAATGATTCCCAGTTAAGATATTGACAATTGGATTAAGTTAATCCAAAAGCTGAAAAGCATCTAAAAAGCTTGCAAGATTCTCGGAGTTGTGGACTAAAAAGCTAATACTAATAAAATGTGATCACCATCTTGAGTGCAAGGGGGAACAACAACTCTTCAAAGTCTCAATCAGTTCCCTTGAATTTGTCCCCTTGAATAATTATCAGTTTTTTTCTTTGTACATCTAGTTTAGGATTGGCATATATTTAGGCTATAGAACATGGGGGGGCCTGAGTATACAGCGAACCTTTAGAATTGTAGCAGGTGTCTTAGGGGGTACAAAAGAGGGCTTTATTTTTAAGTTTTTTCCTCTTTCTTTTGCCATTCTGAGTGGACAGAATGTCTCCTTGAAGGATGCAATAAAGACTATCAATTTTTCCACCTATATACCACCCATCATCTGTGGAGATTCTTTGTCATAATCATAATACACTCATATTCCTTTACAATAGGAAGCAAGCATATCTCATTTCTGTTCTTGAAACCCTTGATATGTTGATTAGTGATTAACTGTTAGCTAGTATGGCATAAAACATAAACTATGATATTAATTTTTATCCAGATTTCCAGAAACAGTTTTCAAAACAGTGATTTTCTAGTGAGGATAACATTTCTGCAATAGAAAATATATAGGAAAAGCAAGACATAATAGTTATAGCAAAGCATGACATACCTAATATTGATGATTAATTGATTATATATATATGCTTCATCAATTTGATATGAAGTTGGTCAGGAAACCATTTCTGATGTTGGGTTCATCCCACTTTAATCCTTCCCACCATTCTTCACTACAGTACACAGTTGGAAGAGTTGAGGAATTATGGGTTCCAATTGGTAGTTTCTTCAGCTTTGGACAATCAATCACAGCAATGCTCTTCAAGCAGGGGAAAGCCAATGTCCATGGACTGATACTCTTTAATTCAGGAAGGTCGCGGATCTCTATAGTTTTAAGCCTTGAAAATGCCTTTGGATCAGGCTCTAGTAGTCCCTCTTCTCCACTTACAACTTGTTCCATTTTCTTGCAATAGAACAAGTAAATTGCTTCTAACTTTGGAAGTAGTAATACCCAAGAAACATTCTTCAAGCTATGACAATACCAGATATTCAACAAGCGCAAATTTTGCAGGCTTGCTTTTCTTACTGGGGATTTCCACACTGAAGTCACTTTTGGTAGACCATGCAAAGATAAAACCTCCAAATTAGGCAACCACTTTTGTCCATCCTCAGCATTCACTACTAAGTAATTGAAATCATAGCAGTCTGTGATGCTAAGTCTTCTCAATGTTAAGCCAGAAGCTGATGAAAATACTAATTCTGTTAAACCTTCACACTCCTTTAGGAGTAAATAGTGTATGCATCTAACCAGATTTCTCAAACCAAAGAGTCTATTCAGGGAGGCTATTGAGGAGATTGTTAAACCAAGGATACGGAGTTGTGTCAAGGTCTCCAATACCTCAAATTCAACTTCACCTTCACCTTCAAAATTCCGAACTTCGCGAACCTCATAACTGTAATACAAATTCAAGACCACTAACTCTGAAAGTCCAGATAAAGCCTCACGTGGAACCGTTCGAAGAGAATATGTGCGTGAGAGATTCAAGTAATTCAGCTTTGCTAAACTTGCTAGCTCCCTAGGCAATGTTGTTATTTTTGTACCTGCTAAATTAAGATGCCGAAGCTCTACTAATTGACTGATGCTTACTGGGATCTTTCTAATGCTTGTAAATGACAAATCCAAGACTCTAAGAGCAGGCATAGATTGAAAAAAGTTAGCTGCTATTCGATTCAGACCATTATTCCACTGAAGCAACAGAGTCAACAGATTTGGGCATATTGGTACTTGTTCTAGTACTGTGATTCCATTGTCTAACAAGGAAATCCTTTTTGCTTCTTCCCAGTTTTCAACTCCAGGAGCTTCAATAAGGCCCAAGCTTGCTTCTACCAAAAGGTTTCCCTTATTTACCCCAGATTCAGATGCTATCCATAAGGCAAAACTTCGGATAACATCATTCATCTTTACTTGGGTTTCCTCATCGCCTGTTTCCAATAAACAAGCTACTTTTAGGGACCCAATTGCAGCAAACCCTTTATTATGAGCATTAGAACTGTCTAGGAATCCTTCACCAATCCAATACTCTACAAGCTGTTGTTTCTCAATGGAACAGCTTGCCGGGAAAAGAGAACAATACAAAAAGCACATTTTTGTTGTTTCACTATCCAAATTGTCATAGCTAAACTTTAAAAGGGTAAAGACATCTTCCATACCTCTAAGTTCAGAAGGAGATTTGTTGAGTAATTCAATTGCATATTTCCATTCTTCTTCAGTCTCCTTATTGGCCATGGCTCTCCCCACAGTGATTAAGGCAAGCGGTAGACCTCCACATTTCCTGACAATGGTCTCAGCATAAGTTCTAACAGGTGGTGACTCTAAAATCTCCATTCTTCCAACCTTCTCACAGAATAATCGCCATGATTTCTCCTCGTCCAGAAATTCTACTTTGAGCTTCCTATGAGCATCCATGTCAGTGCAAACATCCATGGACCGCGTTGTAAATATCAGCTTGCATTTATTTTCCTCATCAGGAAGAGGAATCCCAATTTCACTAAGATCAATTCCTTCCCAAACATCATCCAGCAATAGGAGGAACCTCTTATTTTTTAAAACATTGTGAATCTTTGAAGTTTGTAGCTCATAGGAATCATTTTCTTCCCATGGCAATCCCAACCTGGCCACAATGGACTGTTGGATCTTACTGACAACAAATTCTCTAGAAACCAAAACCCAAATCACTAAATCATAATTGTGAGCTCTGGTGAGAAAAACATTATTCACAGCCTTGAGAAGGGTTGTTTTCCCAACCCCACCCATTCCATATAAAGCAACAATTCCCACTTTCTCCTCATCAAGTAACTCCCATACCTTATCCAACATCAAACTGATGCCAACAGCTGGTCTACATGGTTTTTCTACAACAGGAGCAGGATGCAGCTCTTTCACTAGTCTTTCAAAAGCTCCTTTCCCTTTCAGTTCATTTATCTCCTTCAGCTTCTCCATGATCGCCTCGCTTAAATTGTATTTCGAATAGCAACTTGCATTTAAGCACCCCAAGCCATGCCTTCTCTGCCCAAGATTCTCTATAATAGAGGTAGCTTCAGATTCAATCACTTCTACTCTTGCTAGCCATCTTTGGACTTCATTTGTGCGCCTTGATCCATCCAGTTCAGCCCTCTCAACCCGTGTCCTTAAGTCATCTCTTTTGTCTTTCAGTTCATCTAGTTCAGTTGTGAACGTCTGAATCCTGCTGTCTAAATTGATAACATTGCATATCCGAGGAGCCACAGCTGCACATAACCTGTCAACTAGGCCGACCAGAGGGGTAATGAAATCCATTCATAAAAAGCTTAATGTGCTAGATAAAGAAGAACAGAGACTCAAAAGGGTTGAGTCAAAATGGCTAATGGTAGTTGCTTTCTGAACCACCTCCTCATTCATCAAAGTAGGACAAAAGAAAGAGTGATTATGCATTGAAACCTACTAATTTTTAGTCCACCTTAATTTGGATGAAATTTCCAAACCTGCCAGTTGTATTGAAATGATTGATCACCAGCCTTTTTATTTTAAGTCTAGTAGGAAACTTAAAAGCCGCCAGACTTGAAAGTTGAAACCTTCAAACTGAAGGCGAAAGGCTATCATAAGGCAACTTCTTACTAATTTCGTCTTTGAATTGGCAGTTGACTCCTAAGACTTTAATCTTTGTTTATGTGCATGATACGTGGCGTTGGGCTATATTTCTGTATCAATTCCCACAATCTGCATTTTTTTTTTCAATTGTATTGTGCAAGGCCAGATGCATCTCAGATGCCAAAACAGAACTTAAATTTGTAACTTCACACTGCTGTGCAACTATAATCTTCTCCAGAATATTATTAGTTGCACAGCACAGCTATTTTGGTTCTAAAATTTGCAGCAGAATTTGTCAGGACAAAATCTGTGGAAAAAGAAATTATATTCATTCCATCTTATAGGTCGGTCTGTGAAAAGGTCGCTACTAAATGATGGGGAAACAGTACACAAGCCATGAGAACATGAACTGGTTGGATGCTGAAGGACAAGTTTATTTGAAGTCAATTGCAACAAAAGTTTATTCCCTAAACGACAAAAGTACATAAAATTAGTGCTAACATTTATGAACTAACATTTTGGCTATAAGAAACTACGATTGTGTTTGACAAAAGAAGCTATACATGCAAATGTACGAATATACAGACGCCTACTTACTCCACAGCGGATAGGCTCCTCGATCATATTCTTAAATAGCAGCACTTCAAAATGGAACCAACAAGGGAGACATACAAAAGATACCGCCTTATAGTGTGAGATATGTTCTTATCATGGTTGCCCCTGTTGGATCTTTGAGTAGGTGCCTGACAAGGCACATTCTCAGATCGTTTGGTGCTATAACAAACATATAGAAAGCAAACAGCATGAGATCAACTGAGGAAAGAGAAGAACCGAGAAATCCTTTCCACATCCTGCAATAGGGATACATATCATTTAATTATTACACAGTTGATAGTACTACAATATATTCTGAGCTGAGTCAATTATTTTATGTTTGTACTTTGTAATGGAGAATATAAACAAGATAGTAAGAAAACCGATAATAGGTCTGTTTTAGTTTAAAAACTGAAGATTTGGGCGTTAGAAAACATTTGTTATAATAATAAACATCAACAGATTGCAAACAATTAATAGTTAAATCATACCAACTGGGCAAACGGAAGAATGTGTGGAAGAAAGTTCTGGTGCCTTCAATATCCAGTTGTATTATGAGTGCTAGCCCAAAGAGAAAGAATGCCCTCTGTCGTTTTCTTTCTTGTGGCCAAAGAGTATTCCAAGCTGAAACAAATTGAACAAACACATAATCAGAAGATAAATACCAGTCATTGGCTTCTTAGAATATTACATGAAGCGCCATATAATCACATAACATAATGAATATGCAAGTATCCTCAAGGACAATTCAGCAAATGGAAATATATGGAGAGGATGCATCATGTATCATACCTTGCATTGAGATGTTCTCATTATTTGTTTCGCCGATAAGCATGCCTGTTGGATGATTCTTCTTCAGGATCTTTGCGATTACAGAAGCATAATTAGGAGCCTCTGACAATGATCTGACAACCGAATAGCCTGTTTAAGAGGGTTAAGATACACTTCCAAGTCTGAAATACTGAAGTAAACATCTAGTAACCCAATACTCTTGTTACCTGTAGCTGGATGCACCATGCTTGCAGCAGCACCAAACGCAAGGTTCTTTTGCTCTGTGTTTGGTAAGGAACCACCAACTGGAATATAAGACCACTCCTGCATAAGATTGGAAGATTATGGAACTAATATTTAGTTTCGAATTATATAAAAATTAAAAGGTAGTATTTCATTAAACTAATATGATATTTTTGTCACAGAGATTACCTCTTCATATACTTTCAAAATCCTAATTCCCAAGGTCTCTAACCTTGACATGAGCTTCTTCTTTAGTAAATCAAAAGGCATGGCATCTTTAGAAGCCAAACAAGTTTCCTGCGGAGGGACTCTCGTTATCATATTCATGTCATGACATGTAACATGAGCAATAACAAAACTTAATAGCACGAACAAAAAACCTCAAAGAAAACTCTTGTTGATGTCACGGGCATGGCATACAAAAATGTTGGATATTGAGCTTCTAAACATGGAACTTGTTGTTTAGCATAGTCTCTGTAATCCATGAAAACCATCAGGCTAGGATCATAAGGACAGTTCTCCACCTGCCATAATAAGATGAAAGTGGAAGAGTTATGAGAACTGTCAAACAAGCCCAGAAGAAGGATTTCTTCTATTGCTACCTTTTAAGAGGCCATTACTTGGAGGATAAGTGATGTGGAAAAGAAGATGTTCCCTTTCTAATTTTGTTACTTATGATGATTAATATAATTGGATAATCCACTGCTTGACATGAGAAAAGAAAAGCCAAAAACCATAAAAAAGGGAATTTGGAAAAAACTCAACTCAGCAAGAGAAGATCATGCTGCAGTAAAATTAAGACACTTGATGCAGAAAATCTAAAAACAATCAACTATTGAATATGAATGACAAGTTTGTAATTTGAAGCATATGTTACATTCCTACCTCAACCTCAATGCCATAAGCTGTTTGCACAGAGACCCTTGGACCTCCTACCTCATATTGCAGCAGTTTACCTGAAGCTGCTCCTGAAGCAACAGTAACAAGCCTATAATAAATAATACATTAGGAGCTTGAAAGGAGCTGTGACAATAAAAGATCAAAATTATGCCATGGCAGAAAGACAAAAAGAGATTATCCTACCTGCAAGGCACATCACGGTTGTTTTCACACACTACAAGACTATGACCATCGGTAGCTTCAATAATTGTCTCGACCTTTGAGCTAAGATACATAACACCTGACTCGACACACCTAGGGAAATTAATACAAATATAAATATTCATGGTATGGTATCTAGATCTAGAAGAAACAATGAGAAGAGAAAACTATAAACATTATTGGTGAGGATCAATGCATGGTTAGTTGGTTACCTCCTCAACAACTCCTCGTGGAGCAAGTGTCGACTAACGCGTCCATAAGCACGACCAATCATAATAGGCTTATCATCATCAAGATATACTATTGTATCCCGCCAAACATGCTCAATACACCTTTCAAGTCCAAGATCTGGAAATAGCATCATATATCAATTAACATGTCAGCAATATTATCATTATGAGCATCAAATGTATAAAAATCGAAAATCCTCATAATAGTAAAGTATGGATAAACAAATCAAAGTGTAGAATTGCTGAATAATTTCTTGAAATGTGTCTTTATAAAAGTGATGAATTGATACCTTTAAATTCATCTTGCCAGACTCCATAATTATTGGTGAAAGGAAGATCAGGGCCAATTAGTCCAACATTTAAACCCAACTTAGCTGATTCCGCAGCAAGAGCAAGGCCAGCTGGGCCACAACCAATAACCACCAGGTCCAGCACGTTATCTCCAATCGATATCGGTGGTAACTGAAACAAACTCAAAACGAAATTCCATTAGCAAAAAAAACTACTCCTAAAACATCCTAAAATCAGTCAAGAAACCAAAAGCTAGCAATTGCTAATTCCATCCCACAAAGATTTTGGCAAACTACTTAAAACAATTACTACTAATTACTAGTAGTAGTATATTGTGCAAAACACACGTGACTTTCACATGTCATTAGTAGTATTATTAGTAATTTTTTAGCTACTGATTTCGCAATCTTCATGTCGCCACTAAGAAACGCAATCCTAAAAAGGCAGTGACTTCTAGTGGCTCAAAAAAGCACTACTTTATCCACCGGTAGGGCCTCGAATTCGATTTAACTCCCAGAAAATATCAACAAATAAAAAAGTTTCCATCTTTTGTTACTCAACAAATGAAAATCAAGCTGTAAAAAGAAAATAGAGAATTTGAAAAAACCTTATCCGCTAATTTTGACTGCTTATCCATTTCCTTATTCTGCTGCATTTGTACGAACAGAAGTTCCGAGCCACCGGCTTTAATGTAATCTTCTTCGTCGGCGAAATCTTCCTTAACCGCCACACAACTCTCGCTCCCCGCGCCACTAGCTCTCACCTTTAACGAAATATACCGATGATGACTCGAAATCGCTGTTTTCGTCCTCATCAGATTCCTATTCCGAGACCTCCATGTGGCGCACGTAGAAACCACCATTGCCGCGAAGTTCCGAGCTCCGACGCACTCCATTATCGTCACCTTTGAAACTTACAAAAACAGAGAACAAGAGCATGTAAAAAGCGCTCTGTCTTCTTCACGCCATTGCTGTTTTTCAAGTGCAAAGAAACGCAGATTTTCAGAATAACAGCTAAGAAACTGGCTTTCCTTTTCCTTCTTCTTTTGATAAAGTGGAAGAGTTTGTTTCAGACTTCCAAGTTTTTTGCAGAAAAGATCAAATTGTGTTAATGTGTTGAGCGTTTGTCACTTGGGGGGAGCTCAGGGGATAGGGAAGGAGTTTGTCTGGTGTCATTTAATTTGCTGAGATGTTAAGCTGTCAACGATTGTTTGCCACGTGGGTGACATGGATTGGTCAACTCTCTGCAAAAAGCCCACCCCTATCAGAAACATGCTACGTTTAAACGACGTCGCTTTTGATGTCTATGGATTATGATTATATTATATTTTTTTTGTGCATTATGGAGTATGGACTATGATTATTGAAAGTTGAAACCTAATCTCACCTAATAAATAATACTAGTAGTAATCTTCTTCTTCTTTTTTTTTTTGGTTTACTTATACTATCACGAATATGGATCGTTGAAAATTCAAATTGGCAATGAATGACGCATTAAAGAAACAATATTTTCTTAATTCGTATGCTAGGCTTTGTTCAAAGAAGCACGAATCATATTTGTTAATTGGAGTTTTGCTACACAGCTCGAAAAATTGATCTGAAATTTGATCCCTCATAACATGTTTTTACACGGTTGGTCCAATAGACTGGTCCTACCACTACTTGAATGAAGTTTTACTACATAATATAGGATGACTGGCCATTTGATCCCTCATAACGTGTTTTTACACGGTTGGTCCAATAGACTGGTCCCACCACTACTTGAATGAAATTTTACTACATAATATAGGATGACTGGCCATGACACGTCATGGAGGATAAAATTCGGATCAACGATGATCTTAATTTGTTTAAATGTTGCCAATTCTGAAACTAAAAATAATCATTTCTCCATGCTGTTATCCAAATCATATATGGAGGAATTCAAACTTCAAAGTTTAAGGGGAGACATTATTGACTTTGTGATGGTATGAAAGACATTATTGACTTTGATTTTCCATTTATAATTCCATGAGGATAGGAAGGGAGGACGTACGTACTCCAACTCATACCTTTATATAACTTCATCAATTTCTTAATTACAATTTACAAATTGTTATCATTTTTGAATTGCAAGTTAACTCGAGTGCTGTAATTTTCTTATTAAGTTAAGATGTGGCAAGTTTACGTGTGTGACATATTCACATCAGTATCACGATGGATTTGTTAACCATTTTGTTAACAACGAAGAGTTTAACAAAACTTTCAAAATTAAAATTAAGATGTTGAAAAATTCACAATAAAAGTTGGGAGCAAAAAGTCTAAACGAACAAGAGTGTTTAACCTGTATATAAAAGAATATTTTAGCAAAAGTTTAAATATCCTTTTACCCCTTATCTTTTTTAAAAATAGACATTTTACTCTCTTTTTTTTATAACATTTTACTCCTTTTATCTTTCAAATTCACGATACTTTGTCTCAAAATTAACTTAACCCAAACTATTCAGTCTGTTTGATGATGTGGCATTTCAACGTAAGCTACATATAGGTCCCACAAGATAGTTAATTTTTTTAAACCTTATTTTTTCATTTTTTTTCTAATATTATTTTTTGATCGTGCTATGGAGTCCACATGTAATTGACGTTGCCGTTAACTTTTGTTAAATATATTGAGATAAATTGTCCCGAATCTAAAAAGTAAGGGAACAAAGTGTCTAAAAAAAGGAAAATTATTCAATACACTATCAGTGGAGTTTAGCAGACTATACATGCGGGGGTTAAGGGTTGACATGTGTCCTTTAAGGAATAGTTTTGAATTTTAAAAACAAAATTAAATCAGAAAATGAGTATGTGTCAACTCCTCACTCCTTTGGCAAAAAAAAAAAAAAACAAAAAACAAAAAACTCCTCATTGCCGCTTGTGGAGTCCAAATTTTACACCGTCAATATATCGTAAAAGGTAAGAAAGGCAAAATGACATTTAAGCCCTTTAGCAAAAAGTAGAGTTGTGCTCATCAGTTGTAACCGACCCAATCGACCGCAAACGAAGGAACCGACGCACGTTCTGTTGCGAAGGACCGGTCGGTGGCATCAACTATAACCGACGAGGGAAGAGGGGATTCAGTCAGTGGTCGGGCATGGTTTCTTAGATGAAACCCGATCCAACTCTGTGTGTGTGTGTCTTCTTCCTTTGCCGAAAGTAATTAAGCCTTTATGTCGACCAACACCAAGAGCTAGTTCAGGGGAAGGGCAAGGAGGATAGTAATTAAGGCTCAAAATACCATTCTGTTACTCTGTTTTTTGAAAAAGTCATCCAATCGATTTGCAGGCAAGTCTAATTGTCTAAGCTTATAGAAATGAGTGTTGGATTTATTTAATTGGTTTGCCCCATGTAACTTTGGGTTTTCCTTGTCATTAAAGGATTTTAATTGATAGAACTTAAAATCCTGATTAGATGAGACTTAAAGAGGTCCATAAGGATTTAAGAATCTTATTAGAGTCAGGACCTAAAGGGTTTAATATATAAGGAGATGAACCCTCCCTCTTTCTCTTCAAAACATAGAATATACTTGACGGCTAAGGTTTTCTCATCCATCAGAGAAACCATACGAAAGGGTTAAATCATCTTGTTCGAGATTTTCTGCACAAAACATGGACAAATGCAAGTTGTCTAACTTTCTTGTTTATAATTATATGTGGTTGATTTATTCGAGATAAAAGATCCAACCCTAAAGGTGTGTTCATATTTTCATCATGAATTAATTAGAAAATATGCTTACAATGAGTTCCAACAAGTTTTTCCACCACCTTAGACTTAGACTCAACTCATTCTTCTCAAACATAAGGCAAATTCATGACAAAGCTGTCATTACTCATTACAACCGAAAACCGATTTCCACCGACCGAAATCGATGGCACCGACGTACCATCAATTTCATCTATGTTTCAGTCAGGTTTCCCGTATGGCAAAATCTCAAACCGAAAAAATCGACCCGAACCGCACCGTGAACACCCCTGTTGGCAACATTTAAACAAATTAAGAGTGTAACCACTAACCATCTTTTGATTCCAGGTGGAGGAGAATGAATGGTGGACTTAGCCAACGCTAATAAGCCGCAAAAACGAAGCAATGTCGTCAAAGTGACCAACAAAGGCAAACGAATAACGCCACGTGTTCGACTAAAAGACATGTATAAAGCCACGTGACCAGAGCATTCAACCGATTTTTCCGTTTTCAAAAGCAAAACGTTGTCGTTTGAAAGGAAGAAAAAGAAATTGTACAGGCAGTAATATAAATAAACTTTAGTAACGCTGGCGGCAGCAACGGCGGCTGACAAAGGCAAAGAGTCGACGGCGCATCCTTGACTTTGAGAGAGAGAGAGAGATGGGGAACCCGAAACAAAAATGGACGGCAGAAGAAGAAGAAGCATTGAGAGCAGGAGTTGCCAAATACGGCAAAGGGAATTGGAAATCAATCCAAAGAGACCCTGAGTTAAGCCCTTTCCTCTTCGCTCGCTCCAACATTGATCTCAAGGTCTTCCCTTTTCTTCAAACTTTTATCTCTTACTAATATTTATTTTACTATTTTTCTTTCTCTGATTTTATTTTTTTTTATTATAGGACAAATGGCGGAACTTGTGCGGTGGTCCCGGTGGCCAGGGTTCAAGATCGTCAAAGCCCAAAGCAAGCTCCGATGGTTTAACTCCCCCGAGCGCTGTTCCCGTTAAGCCAATTGCATTACCCAAACCAGTCATTCATGATTCATCTAAAACCGAAAGCCTCGCTCCAAAGTATGCAACTCTGTCCTCATAATAAATACATTAATTCATGCACAGGGTTCCGATGAACTAAGAGATAGTACTTAATTTATGAAGTTTGCCATGATTATCGTAGTTTATTTTGTGGAATTTTAGTTAAATCATCATCTTTCATAACTGTATAGTCGCATAAAGTTACCAAGGAGATTTCTTTTTTCGGTTCATCCTAATATGGAATGCAGGGATGGAGCTGAAGCCTTGAGGGTATACTAACTTTGAAAAATATAGTTTTCTGCTATTGTTTTTATCCTTAATTTCTTTGATATCTGCTAAGCATTTTAATATTGTGATGTTTGACATTATTACATGATAATTTTAGCCAGTACAATGAGATGATCATTGAAGCTATATCAGCTTTGAAAGAGCCAAATGGATCGGATAGCCGAGCAATTGTCAGCTATGTCGAGGTATTATATAATTTTCATTTTGTCATCATATTGAGCATACTGTTCTTTTCAGTGAAGAAAGGTAACTCTACTGGTTAGGAAAATAACCATACCTGTATTTATGCTAAGACTAAATTCGAGAAATAGCTGGATTAGAAAACCATGCATGTGAATGGTCATTGTGCTAAGGAGCTTTCCTTCTAAACAAATTATGTTGTGGCCAAGGTGCTTGCTGCCAATGACTTTTTAAACCGGAATCTTCTCACTGACCAAAAGTTTTAAGACAATTAAAAAAAATATCCCAAGCTAGATAAAGCCTTCATGTTGCCCCTTTCCTCTAAGAATCTTCAGTTGACACTTGAACTCACCAAATCTTTGGTTAACTGTGGAAACTTATACTATGTGTTATTTGGAACTGCTGCTCCTTAACCCATTTGAGGTCTCTCTATCTCAGCATTTTAACTTACTTTCTCACTGCTTATTAGTTTACATTATCAATATCACGATTTCATTCTTTTCTTAAAAATCATGCAGCAAAGGCTAGAGGTACCTCAAAGTTTCAGGAAGCAGTTATGTTCAAGGTTGAAAAGGCTGGTTGAAGTAGAAAAACTTGAAAAGGTAAAGGGTTCCACCCTTTTTATTTATTGCCATATGCTACTAGATTCTGTTATGTTTAGTTTATTATCAATGAACTAATATTCTTCATAGGAATTTTGGAGAACCTGCTTTTTTTGGTGTATAATTGTCAGACACTTCTATGTAGACATAGAGATCAAAATGATCTATGAACATGTAGAGAAGGGCTGACATGACCTTATATTTATTTGTGTGCATTTGTCTTCACTGGAATAGAAGGAATATATATAACCGGACTCAAATTACTGATTCAACATTTCAACTTCTTTGTGAGCAAGACTAGTAAAATATACCAAATACAACTCTAGCTGTTAAAGAACTATATAGTATTCCTTAGAAACAAAAATGTGGTTGAGCCAAGAATGGATTTATCTAAGTTGTGGAATTAATTTGTATTTGCAAGCTTCTTCTGTTAGGGTATCCTTATGGTAGATCTGGAATATGAAATTGCGTTTCTTTATCTATCATAATGGTGCAGGTGGAAAATTGCTACAAGATAAGAAAAAAAGATGAGATGTTTGGAACGAAGACTCAATTGCCACAACCTAAAGGCACGCGGCTCAAGCAGTTGCAGAACAGTTGTGATACTGATATGGTTAAAGAAGCTTCAGAAACTGCTGCCGATCTAATTGCCCAGTCAGAAAATAAATCATATATTGCAGAGGAAGCAGTCAAGGAAGCAGACAGAGTTTCAAAAATGGCTGAAGATATGGATTCGTTGCTACAGTTGGCCAAAGAGATTTTCAAAAGATGTAATCCACTAGTATTAATTTATTACTTGTATATAGAGCTTGCTCATATTTTGCTTTCATCAGCATTATGTTTCCAATTATTACAAATGTAACCTTTTTTTTTATTTGTTGCAGGTTCTGGAGGTGAAATTCTGCCCATAGATAGGTTATATACAGATTAACTTGATAGAGATGACCCTCAAACTAAAAATATGTATATATATTGTTTGTAGGTTCTCTCTCTCCCTTTTGATGTATCTTGACTGATTTTATTTTCATATAATGAGAATGTGAAGTTCAAGTTTCAATCCTACCAAATTATTATTATTATAGTATTAGTTCAAGGAATTCAGAGGGTGTATGTATTGGTTAACGTAGTAGTTTAAGGAATTTGCTACGTAGAAGTGAATGAGGAAGCCAAGAGCGTGAAAGTGAAATACAGAGGGCTTAAGCCTCAAGGCCGAGCACAGACCCAGCAATGAGCTTTATATTACTGACAAAAGTCTAGTTTCTTTGGCAAGAAGCAAGAAATAAGGTCAATTCACTCTACTAGTCCATTGTTTGTCGGAAAAGGTTACAAAACTTACAGCCGGCAGCCACCGGAATGATTGCAATGATTCCATGTTCATTGACTGTGAAAAATATACAATATCAATGATGGTTCCATTACATTGAAGCCACAAAATACTCAGAAACAAATATTACAAAATCTCCTTGCTCAAATTGGGTGTGGGAGCTTTAGTGCTGAAGCAAGAATGAATATTAAGTAGGTTTAGCTCCATTAGATACTTGATAAAGTTCTTTCAAGGTCTGAATTACTGGCTGAAAATCAGACCTCAAAGGACCAACTGACGTCATTCGCAAATGATCTGCTTTACCCATTTTTGGTTTGGTCAAAGTGACTTGAAGCATTTCTCCCACCAAAGCATGACAAGCATTTTTAACTGTTACAAACATCAAATAAGCCAAAAGACACTTACCATGATGAAAATTGAAAAGTCAGAAATCAGAATTGAATCAGAAACCAATTGCTTTCAAACAATAACCCATAAGCAATAACAAAATAAAATGCGCTCTAAAAGTGATAGCAAACAGATTCAAACAAAAGCAACAATTCTGAACTTCTTTGCCCAATATTTGGTTCTTCAAGAGCCAGAACAAAATAAGTTAGCCTTTAACAGTAACACTTCCAAGCATACAAATTCTTGTGGGTCTTTTGCAAATGGAATTGATTGCCAAGAAAAAGTGAATGAAACCATAAATTTCCAAAATTCTCAAGCTGTTCTAAATTGCAACTTCACATCAACATTGTTAAAAGAAAGATTACCAGCAAAAGGATGACAGGCTGCAAAGTCAAAGAATTCCTGAGCAGAACAACCAAAGATGACCTTGGCAGCCTTATCGAAGCATACAACGTTGATAACTTTTCTGTCTGTAGCAATCGAGAACTGCCAAAAACACCCAAACGAAAAAACCCAGAAAAATCACAAAAATAGAACCTTTAAGAAACAAAAAGGCCTGAAATTCGATATGACCCAGATAATGAAAAGCCAAGAGAAAGAAAATGGAGGTTATAAGGAACATACAAAAAGGCGAAAGAAACGTGTAGAGCGATAGGGACGATCTTTGCATCTTGAGCAGAAAGGAGGGTTATCTGGCATATTAATGGTTTCACATTTAGAGCAGGCTTTGTAACTAAAGCTGGATTGATCCATTGCTATCACTGTGCATATAACTGTTTGTTTATCACTTTCCATCCTTCCTCTCAGAAGAAGCTCCTTCAAATTCAATCCTTGGAGTTCTTGTATATCTTCAACTGAAATAAGACCTGATGAATTGGGGCGGGCTAATTGAGATTCAATTCTGGACCTTACCGGTTACTCTGAAATAATAAGGCTATATATATAGTTGGGTCCGTTTCACATTAATTGATTGGGCTTAGAAAACTGAAATAACTAAGGCCTAGGAGGAGGATATATAAGATTGATTATGGTTTCCCTTTTGTCTAGCCTTCTTTGTTTTGCTCCTAGGAGGACAAAGGGTAATGCTCAATTCTCCCAATTTTTAGCTAAACTTGTTCAAAGAGAAGAACTTAAAGAATTTTTCTAATTAACCAATTCCATTCTATTTCATTCAAACAACAAACGTATTCAATTTCAGGTCATGTTGCTTAAAGCTCATGAACTGTTACCACATTTAATTACAGAATCTTGGCAAGTTAAATAACTATAACATTACTATTACTACAACATTGTTGTACACACTGGCGCAATACATGGGACAATTAGTTTACTAATACATCACAATGTAATAAATATGACCTGCTAATTTTCAATTGGACAACATGGCATACTGTTCACAATACCTTCTTCGGCATTTTGGCTATGACCGCTCGTGGCTTTAAGAGGTATGTTATGTGTTGATCACTATGGGCTTCCTTCTCGTTCGGTAACCAAAATGCAACTCTGGCACATTGGATGGTCTATAATGTGTAGCAGGTTTGTCAGTTCTCACTTAGATAGAATCATGGCCAACCCCAGATTGTGGAAGATCTCAGTGCCACTCAAACACAATGGCTACGGAATGTGCACAAATGACTTCCAAACTGTGATATGACATCTACCAGACCCCCATAACCACCAATTGCAGTAACCTGAAAAGGAAGTTTTGGTCAAACCATGGAAACCATTAAACTTACAAGAAAACAGCTGAAAATAAAGATAAAGAATAAACAAAGAGCAAGCAGCACTGTTGTTAACGGAAATATAATAAAAACATACACCAGATGGGTGCAATGAGACTGAAAATGCTGATTGAGGAGCACACTGTATTTCTGAAAGTATTGTTCCGTTCATATCAAAACGTCTGAGTAGAGGGTCTGCACCAACAGCTAATATCTGAAATGGCAATATGCCAATTATTAGGTGGAAAGGAGATCAAAAGTTTTAGGGTAACCTGACTTATTCGAAAACAATATATTAGTCTAAGAAGTAAGAACAATATTAGGTAAGCCTTATTGATTGGAAGTTAAAAAGTTGTTCTGCTTGAGAAAACCAAATCTAACTCACTTGGTTGTCATCAAAAACTAGATCCTGTATGGATGCACGGGTTTGAATACTTGAAATGCATTCAGAAGCTGGGAGATTCCAGACTGACAAATTTCGACCACTGCCACAAGCCTGTGAAGTAAAAATGTTGATAAAAGAATGTTCGTCAGGAACAAGAACACCACATAACAAGTAGAAAGCTTCAACAATAAATTCTGTTTTGCTTTATTCCACCTACAATTGAAAAACCCTTGAATGTGTTTATAAAGTTTTTGAAAGATCTTTGCTAAAGTGGTTAAAAAAGTGCACATCATATATGTATGATATCTATAATGAGCAACAATCATAAAAACAGTAAACACTATAAGCATTTCACCGCATACAATCTTACCAACCAGCTCTCGCTAGCATCTAGTGCAACGCAGGAGATGAACGCCTTAAGCTTCTTGTCCTTCATTGGGTCAATCACTTTAATGCACTTTCCACTTTTGCAATCTATGTAAAAACCATATATTAGTCAGGTCACAATAGGTTATATATGGATGGTTAAGTGATTTAATATAGTCATTATTCAAGAACACATGTAACACATCATATTCAAATTTATTTAATCTTGCCATGTCAATTCATAGTGGATCTCATATTAGATATCTTCTGAATCTAGAACTGGTATGTGAGACAGTGAGCTAATTGCAACAATAGATCCAACTAGCTTTATATAATTCCTTGAAAATAAGAAGACCAGACTGTTACCCCATATTCGTGCAGTACCATCCTCTGAACCAGTTATAATCTGTAAACCAAGAAAGACGATTAGGGAGTTTTCTCTGTATCTCCACCTTAGATATATTAATAGAAGACACCAATTAACATCACCGATATCATATGGTAGTAGTAGAACATCACCTTTATATAATATATATACATGCACATATATAAGTGAATCTTATCAGCATAGAGGATAACTAACCTTGGTTTACAAAGTTAGTAAACAACCAAAAGAAATCAAGACTTAATGCTTAGAGGATTATATTTTGGGGATTAATTAACAAACAAAAACAGATAATCATGAAGAGAGGGAAAAAGTTGACCTGATTGCCATAGGCGCGAGCTACTATACAATGCAAATAGTCCGAGTGCCCCTTAAAAACCATTTTGATTTCTCCCTTCTCCTGAAAAGCTCAATTAAAAAGGATGTTAAGATTCAGCAGCAGGCATACTAAATGGAGGAACTTAAAGATATATCTCGTGAAAATGTAAAAAGAATCACTTTGAACAAACACATACCACATCCCAGCAATAGGCACTAGAATCACCAGCAGCAGAGAAAATACAACCCCCCTATTGTAGAAGAGAGTTGAAAAGGAAATAAATTCATAAAACATAATTTGCATCTAAAATAAGCAAATGTCAGTAAAACACTATCAATTAAAAGGATAGGTATGAAAAACCTGAGGATCAACAGCAATGGCATTATTCTCGGGAATAGGAGAGAGAGCACCCCATGGACCTCTGTAAACAGCAATAAAAAGGTTACACACCAAGAAAGGGGAATAATTTTTCTGAGGGAAAAAAAGAAGCGGGAATAGTCGATTAGACAGAAAACAACAATAATTACCAATCTTTCCAGTGACTTCCTTAGTTCTACACAATAATTAAAAATCTTATAAACAGCTGACAGAAAATTGCCCAGGTCAACACCAACAGAGAATGTAACAATAATCAAGGTTCAGCACCATGCGTAGGCTTAGACAGAATGAACATTTTCTGGACTCGAGAAGTAGCATATAGCACGTCTTACAGATCAGAAACTATTAAAGAGAGTGAGTCTCTAAGATTAACTATTAAAGACAAGTAGAAGGATATGCATTAACACACATGGCAATCTAATATAAGCTGTGGTAACTTACTTATGTTGGGGATTGCCCAAGTCAAGAACTGGCTTCATATGATTTCCTGCAATTTATTAAATACAAATGGAAAAGGAAAACATTCAATGAAAGCAACAAATTGCATCTTGAACAATAAATATGGGCAAACAATGATTGATGTAAGACATTATCTAAGAATCTAATACCTTGAAAGGTGATAGGGACCTCCGACTCAGTAAATTCCTTCCATCTCCATCCTTTGATTTTGCCATCATCACCACAGCTGCAAAATTCTTCAACAATGTCAATAATCTACGTTGACACACCATTGGAAATAGATTACAAGCAAACCTGGTTAAGTTAATGAACCACAGCAAAATTCACCATGGCCTTGAAATAATACCCTACTCTTAATGCATACAGTTTATGCAACGAAAATGACAAATGATAGATAAAATGGCATCATATTGAACTAAACCTTAATAACAAAGAATCTTCGCCATTTCCGTAGAATTTCAAATCATACGCAGGTCCATCATGCCCCTCAAGGAATCCCTCAGGCTCAGCCGGTAACAAGCTATCAAATTTCAGCACAGGGCAAAGCACAATCAGTCACACTCACTCAAATTGGAAACAAAAAATCGTTAACTGAATCAAAGTTATCTTACCGTTGAGCTCTAGCACTGCAAAATCCAATCGGCTGCAAGCAAAAGCGAAATTCAAGTCTCAGTCTTTCCTACTCTTCAACTAAATTCTTTTTAAATTCTCTTTTCACACGAAGAAGAAGGAAGAGGAAGACTCACGAGTTTGGAGACGCAAGAGGAAATGGAGTAAGAAGCGATGGAACCATCGCTGGAGGCGACGACGACGCATTCCGGGTTAGGGTTCAAGGAAGGAGCCCAAACGGTTCGGAATACGGTTCGGGTTTGAATCTCTCTTTCTCTCAATATGGTCTCCCTGTAGGCTTCTTCGTCCCAGTTTGTTGCGTCCCCGCACATTCTTTCTTAATTTGAAGATTTGTCGGGTCCGGTTTTGATACTTGTCGAAGCTCCGACCAGCTTTGTCTTTGTTTCCGTTCTGTCTGCCAACTATGGTTCCAGGCCCAGCAGAGCTTGAAGGAAGGAGAGCAGAGAGAAAATGAAAACGACATCGTTCGAGGCGGAAAAATGAGTTAGAGCCCAAGATTAATTTGGGCCTTTTGGGCTTAGGCGGAGTTTCTGAACGAAAAGCCGTCGTTTAGTTCGTTAACATAAAGGGGAGAAAAAAAAAAAACTCCTAGTCAGTACACTGTTTTCTTCACTGTGACCAAAGTAAGTTTCGGCATCTCCAAAGCGGCTATCTTGAGAAACCCTAAAAGATTCTCCCTTTGCCTTTTCTCTTTCACAATTAAAACCAGAAGAAAGGTAATCTCTTTACAGCTTCGGCTTTGGAGATCTGGTTTTTCTTTCTTGACATCTCAAAATTTGCCCCTAACATCTTCTTAGCATTCCACAGATTGAAACTCTGCTAAAGTCTTGCCCTTTAAAACCGAGTAAGTTGCCTACTTCTTATTATCTTTTTTCAACTTAATCTGCGTAGATCTATTAGCTCATTTTTATTATTTTGCTTATGCTTATATGTCGTCTTAGTAGATTTGTTTAATAGGTTCTAGCTTGTAGCTATGCTTATTTGCCCTGTTTTTAATTTGGACATGCATATTTTTTGTTTATTGGTTCAGGTTTATCTTGAGAAAGTAGTTGAGATATATTCAAATAATCTTCTGGGTAGAATAATAAAGTAGCTGAAATTTATTAATTGCCTGAAATGAGTGAGAACAGTTCACCACCTGGGTCACCCAAAGAAAACCCAGATCAGAATTCTGAGGTTAACCAATTGTCCAAAGATGATAGCTCACTTGAAACCATAGTTAGAAGGTTTCAGGATTCAATGTCCTTAGCTAAAAGACACAAATTTTGGGAAACTCAGCCTGTTGGTCAATTTAAGGATGTTGGGGACACAAGTTTACCTGAGGGCTCCATTGAGCCCCCAACTCCATTGTCTGAAGTCAAGCAGGAACCTTATAACCTTCCGACTCAGTACGAATGGACCACTTGCGATATGGATTCGGAAGAGACTTGTAATGAGGTTTACAATCTTTTGAAGAACAATTATGTTGAGGATGACGAGAATATGTTTAGGTTCAATTATTCCAAGGAGTTTCTCAGCTGGGCTTTGCGTCCCCCTGGTTATTACAAGAGTTGGCACATTGGGGTCCGTGCTAAAGCTTCGAAAAAGCTTGTTGCTTTCATCACTGGTATCCCTGCAAGGATAAGGGTGCGCGATGAAGTTGTGAAGATGGCAGAGATCAATTTTTTGTGCGTTCATAAGAAGCTGAGATCAAAGAGACTTGCACCCGTTATGATTAAGGAGGTTACTAGGAGAGTTCATTTGGAGAACATCTGGCATGCAGCTTATACAGCTGGAGTTGTTCTTCCAACACCAATCACCACTTGCCAGTACTGGCATAGGTCGTTGAACCCCAAGAAGCTTATTGATGTTGGCTTTTCTAGGCTTGGAGCTAGGATGACAATGAGCCGAACCATCAAACTCTACAAGTTACCTGATTCTCCTGCCACCCTTGGATTCAGAAAGATGGAGCTTCGTGACGTCCCTGCTGTTACTAGGTTGCTTAGAAACTACTTGAGCCAATTCGCTGTTGCCCCAGATTTTGATGAGAACGATGTGGAGCATTGGCTTCTTCCTACTGAGGATGTCGTGGATAGTTACTTAGTTGAGAGCCCAGAGACGCATGAAATAACAGACTTCTGCAGCTTCTACACTCTTCCTTCGTCTATTCTTGGCAACCAGAACTATTCGATTCTGAAAGCTGCCTACTCCTACTATAATGTCTCGACTAAGACTCCACTACTGCAGTTGATGAATGACGCTCTAATTGTTGCTAAGCAGAAGGATTTTGACGTCTTCAATGCGCTGGATGTCATGCATAATGAGTCTTTCCTCAAAGAATTAAAATTTGGACCAGGTGATGGGCAACTTCACTACTATCTCTATAATTATCGGTTACGAAATGCCTTGAGACCATCAGAGCTTGGTCTTGTACTCTTATAGGTTGGTGTATTTCAGCTTTGGTCCTCCAGTTTTGTTTCCAAATTAGGTTTGGATTGCATCATATTTATTGTTCCCCTGCATCTGCAGCCAAGGATCAAGGTTTGCCAGTGCTAGCAAGAGCAGCCTTTATTCTGTTATCAAGTGTTAAATTGGTTTAGGCAAATAGGCCATTGCTGTTGGCAACATGGATTGTCGATGGACACAAATAATGTTGAGATCTTACATCCTGTTTGTTTCTTAGTCTTTATGATATGCGCATGCAGTTTCTCATCGCTTTTTCTGCTTATTGTCCTTGTTTCTTATTTGATTAATCCCTTTTAAACATCAAAAGAAATTTGCGTTGTTTCGTTAAAGAAATCTGTCATTGAAAGTTTGAGTGGGAATGAAAGCCTAATCTTTCAAGCTGCATTTAGTAGCTTTGTTAGTACTTTGTTTGGCATTGACATGCAGCAAGCAAAATATAGGTAATCATTTGCCAGACCAATAGGAGAATTTGGATTCCTCTACAATTACCAATTCATCTGCTATTCTGCTACAAACTTTATTAGCAAATCCTCGTATAAAAAAAAAAAAAAAAACACGTATATGAACAGAACAACCGACGGTCTAAATCCTTGGTCATGGGTGTTATGGACTTATGGTCTGGGCTTAAAGCCCAAACGAGATCCACATCTAAATCCTTGTCCTTGTCCTTGTTGTAATAATAGGATTCAGTTCGAGTTTGACTCGGTTTATAGGAATTAAAGGGGCAAATTCGGAAACGTGACTTAAAAGGGGCCCACGCTTGCGAAGGGCTAGGCAACTACTCGTACATATAAATTTGATACGCTCGAAACCCTTTCTTCACTCTTGTTTACTTCATACTCTCACAAAACGAGTTTGCTGCTCTTCTTCTCTTCCCTAACTTAGTTTTCCTTGACTCCGCGGCGTTGATCCGAGGAGTTTGGGAAGAAAAAACCTTAATTTCGTCGAAATCTTTATTCCAAAACCTTCTCTTAATCACTTGAAATCTCCAGGTTTGTTTTTATTCTTCTTTTCACTATATGGTTTTCTTTTAATTTTATAATATTTTCGTTCATAGAATTCTATTTTTCCGATTTATCTTAGTGAAATATTGAAACTTTTGTAATCGAAGATTTTTTTTTCTATTTTTCCTTTTACTTTCTAGACAGATTGGATTATTTTGCATTTAATCGATACGTTTTGATGGATTTATATTTATTAGACTGTTACGACGTTTTTTTAATTTACCCAGTTTCAGTTTTTTTTTTTATGCTTAGTTATTTTTGTGGTTCAAAGAGGAACAATAGAAAATTGTTTGTATGAATTGATATTTTGGTTTCTGTCTCAAATATCGTGGCATTGTCATTAATTAATCAGAGCATCGTTTCTTTTCTTTTTTTCATTAAGTATTTCTTGCTCTGAATTGTCTATGTTTTTATTCAGTATGGCAGGCCTTGCACCCGAGGGATCGCAATTCGATGCTAATCAATATGATAATAAATTGAGCGAGTTGTATGTTATTTTTTGTTTCTTGCATCAGTTGGATTTAGCTTTTCAATTCTTCAGTCTTTTTCCCCCTATAGATGCTAATTAGTACTTGTTTTGATATGTTAATTGCTACAGCCTTGCAGCCGATGGACAGGAAATCTTTACCTCCTGGGATGAAGTTTATGATACATTCGATGCCATGGGTTTGCTAGAGAATCTTCTGAGGGGAATATATGCATATGGTATACTAGATTATGCTTCTTTTAACTCTTTTCTGTTCTGTTTATTAGTGAGTTGCATGAATTTGTTTGGGATGTTATGAATATTATTTTGCAACCTTTTCCCCCCAATTTCATGGATTTAGGAGGTTCCTATACCTCCAATTATCTAGACATGCTTTGTGAGTGAGTGACCAATGGGGGAAAGGAATTTTATATATTGATGGCTTATGAAGTGTTGAGCCTTGTCCATCAACTGAGCAAACCATTTCTTATTGTAGGTTTTGAAAAACCCTCTGCAATTCAGCAGAGAGGAATTGTTCCCTTCTGCAAGGGACTTGATGTGATTCAACAGGCTCAGTCCGGGACAGGAAAGACTGCAACTTTTTGTTCCGGAATTCTGCAACAACTTGATTATAGCTTGGTGGAATGCCAGGCCTTGGTTTTGGCACCTACTAGGGAGCTAGCTCAACAGATAGAAAAGGTTATGCGAGCGCTGGGAGACTATCTTGGTGTCAAGGTTCATGCTTGTGTTGGTGGTACCAGTGTTCGTGAAGACCAACGCATCTTGGCAAACGGTGTCCATGTTGTTGTTGGTACTCCTGGTCGTGTTTTTGATATGCTTCGGAGGCAGTCACTTCGTGCTGACAGCATTAAGATGTTTGTGTTAGATGAGGCTGATGAAATGCTGTCTCGAGGTTTCAAGGATCAGGTCATTATATTCCCATGGCTTTGTCTTGTATTTTAGTCTTATTATTCTCGTTTTTGTTTTCTTCACTATTCAATGCATGGCATGGGTTTGCTTCTTTCCTTTGAACTTTATCTTATTGTCATTGAGCACAAGGATTTGTACTGATTGAAAGTTTGTTGCAAGCAGATCTATGACATTTTCCAGCTTCTGCCAGGAAAAGTGCAAGTGGGTGTCTTCTCTGCTACAATGCCACCTGAGGCCCTTGAGATCACCAGAAAGTTTATGAATAAGCCTGTGAGGATTCTTGTGAAGCGTGATGAGCTCACACTGGAGGGTATCAGACAGTTTCACGTCAATGTTGACAAGGAAGAATGGAAGCTTGAGACACTATGTGATCTGTATGAAACCTTAGCCATTACTCAAAGTGTAATCTTTGTGAACACCAGACGCAAGGTTGACTGGTTGACAGACAAAATGCGGAGCAGAGACCATACAGTCTCTGCCACCCATGGAGATATGGACCAGAATACAAGAGATATCATCATGCGTGAATTTCGGTCTGGATCCTCTCGTGTTCTCATCACCACTGATCTTCTTGCTCGTGGCATTGACGTCCAGCAAGTCTCTCTTGTTATAAACTATGATCTCCCTACTCAACCTGAGAACTACCTCCACCGTATTGGACGAAGTGGACGTTTTGGGAGGAAGGGTGTTGCGATAAACTTTGTGACAAGGGATGATGAAAAGATGTTGTTTGACATCCAGAAGTTCTATAACGTGGTTATTGAGGAGCTCCCAGCAAACGTTGCTGATCTCCTCTGAAGAGATTTTGCCACCCATTGCTGTTGGAGATTGGAGCAAGCAGGCCAGGAAGCTGTTTAACAAGTTAATCTGTTGTTTTTCTCCTTTCATTTTTACTTTCCTTTCTCTTTTATTGTTTTAAATGTAGGATAGGCTCTTACATTGAAGGTGTTTGACTATCTCATTAATGTTTTAGGATTTTAATTTTTGAGTACTTAAATTTTGTGGTCTTGGAACCCTTTTGGCATTTGTTTTTAATTAAGTTATATATGGTAATTTAAGTTTCTTTTGAAAAGGATTAAATTTCCTTGTAGTAACACATATTGCTAGATAAGATTATTATTTTTTGAGAGGGGAAGGCCAAAATCCAAATGCAGAACGGGGCTTCCCAAAGGAGAGTAGGAATTTGAACAGAAATCACATGTTATAGACTGAAACTGTCAGGAGCTTTGATATTATTTATAATGGGTTTCTTAATGGCTGGGAAATGATTTGGCATTGGCAATGGCCCATTTGTTTTTTTACTCTCTTTAAATTTAACAAATGTTCAGTGTATCATTGCTTTCCATTCTGAATCATTGGACGCTTTGGCGGTTGAAACTCTTAACTTATTTTAGAAATGGCAGATCTAAGAAGTACAATATCTGAATTTTCTTCTGTTTTTCGCACAAAAATTAAAAATACCTTTTCCAATTGAGATAAGAAAACAGGTCTTCTAGATTGTAGCTTCCCCCACTTTTCTTCCAAATTAAGAAATAAGGTTTCGATGGGCTTTTAATAGAAACAGAAAGATTAAGAAGAAACGTGGATTTGGTTCAATAAGGCTTCTCAATTCTCATCAAAGCTGACACGCATAGAGTCATGACACGATTCCCATACGCAAAAGCCACGTTATAGTATAGACATCTAATTTCTAATTTTTTTTGTTTTAGTAATTAGTAGTACTTAGTAAACTATTGATCCAAATCTAATCGCGTCTAGGCTTTTTTTTTTTCTTTCTTTTTTTAAAGTATTAGATTCATTCAATCAAAGAGTTTAGATTACAAACATTGTGGGTAAAGCCCCCTATGGCACATAGTTAGCAAACATATTTATACTATGAGCACAAATATTAACTTCCCTTCTCGTGTAAATAAAACGATCACTGTCAAATTTTTGGGGCTAGCTCTCAGATCTTCATAATTAAGCAAGCTTCTTCACATAACATTGGTTATTTTTTGTTGATCTTCATGAGCAATTAAACACAAACTAACAAAACAGCATAAAACTCACACGCATTTGAATACGGTGGGAGTTGGACTTGAGACCTGAATTCAAAGAACATGCACCTTATCATTGAGTTAAAAATTCAGGTACAATCGCGTCTAGGCTTTAAATTGATTAAGATCTAATATGATTATATAAGATGTAATGTAAACCTAGTTTGGTATTGAAGTTGCGGTTTGGAAAAAATGCTTGGAAAATGTAGGTCTAGTTTGGTACTTTCTGATTTTAGGTAAAAAAACATAATTAATGTTTGGTATGATCCTTAAAAGATGTGATAGACAAATAGGATGTCTAAAAATGATATTTTTTCTAGAGGAATGTCTAAAAAAGATATTAATTAAAAAAAAGAGAAAAAATATTGAAGAGATTTTAGTAATTTAATGATAAAAACATGATTGAAACGCAAAAACATTTAAAAATTATATTTACAGGTTAGACATGATTCCGCGGTTAAAATTTTTTTTTAACACAAATTGAAATTTATTGAGTTCGAGGTCAAAAACTTCTTTTATCTAATATATCAAACCTAGTCATAAACCTAGTCATAAAAAGACTTGTACCAAAAATATTAAAAAACACCATACATGTAATCAATGCTAATTTCTTTTTTGGCCACAATCAATACTAATGATTAAGCAATAAGTTAAAATGGATATGAATAAGACCTATGAAATGATACTATAGCCTATTGGACTAGGTTAGGAGGATGCAAATTGCAACGTGTGCCTTAAAACAGAGTAATAAAAAAAGCAGGGAAAAGTTGCTTCTCCTTCGTCAAACAAACCGACATTGTCTTCTCTTATTAGTTATTACGTAGAATAGAAATAGAAATAGAAATAGAAATATAATTGTAATTATGGAATATAAGAGCAAACTTCCAAAGAAGCAAAAGCGGCGAAATTTTTTAGCCTATTTTTTTGAGAAGTTGCTTTGTTTCGTCTAATATCTTTCACTTAACACCCACCGCTTTACATCATCATCCACATTCCTCTCTTTTCTTTCTTTTTTTTTATTTCCATTAAATAAAAAATATAGTAATATAATTTCGAATATATATATATACATATTGTTTTCGTTTTTCGATTGACACCAAAAACCGTTTTGAGATTCCATACATTGATCGCCACTTCGCGAAATCTCCCTTATGTCTCTCTTCTCTGCTGCTCTGCTGTCCGTTTCTAATTTTCAATCTTCTTTGCATGAATGATTACTTATTTACGCACATGCTCCTACTTTTAATCCAACAATTTGCTTAACCTCATTCCTTCTAGAAGTCTTTTCGCTTTTGTGTTATTGTTTAATTTTGTAATGGCGATATCCGAGTCACCGGAGATTTTAGGGACCACGGCGACGGTGACCAGCAATTCTCACAGCGACTCGGATCTTGACTTGTTCTCACTTCGTCGTCGAACTGCCACCACCGTCGCAACCAGAGTTTCCGACTCTGACGGTTTGGCAAATGGCGAGGTCGTGGACGATAAAGATCGAGTCGAATCGTCAAATTTGATGAACAACGTTGGAGAAAGCGCGAACGTGATTCCGGCTATTTCCGATATAAGATTCACTTATCGGCCTTGTGTTCCAGCTCATCGGAGGATTAAAGAGAGCCCTCTCAGCTCCGATGCCATCTTCAGACAGGTTTTTGTCTACAAATGCTTTTACTTGAGATGCTCATCGCTTTTTAAAAGTAGAATTTTATGGTTTCAATTTCTGGAACTTTAAATTCTGTTCAATTTTGAATATTAATTTGTTATTTTAAAATATTATATAAATTATAAGTGTGAGGTTGTTGTGGTAGTTAATTCAGGGTTTGTTACCGTTTATTACAGGCTTGATATTTTTGAAAAAATTAATTGAATTTAGAATATTTACTCCTGATTAGTGATCTTTTTTCTTCTTTTAAACATGATAGCAGAGTCATGCGGGTCTGTTCAACCTCTGTATAGTAGTGCTTGTTGCTGTAAACAGCCGGCTTATTATCGAAAACTTAATGAAGGTTTGTGAGTAAATTTTGTTGGTTGCTTGTCATGCACTTATATGGTTGATACTTTATTGGATTAATAGCTTGTTACAATGTTTTTAAATGCTGCAGTATGGATGGCTGATTAGAGCTGGTTTTTGGTTCAGTTCAAAATCATTGAGTGATTGGCCTCTTTTTATGTGTTGGTAATGCTTCCTTCATCTAAGTCTAATATTATTTTTGCTAATATTATAATTTGCGAGGGCTGAAACATCTTCTTCGATTATTATTCTGTTGTTGGTTTCTTGGGCTGGAATCTGGATCATTTTTGACTTGGTACTTTCTTCTTGGTGGTTCACATTGCAGTCTTACTCTCCCGATATTCCCACTTGCGGCCTTTGTGGTTGAGAAGTTGGTGCAACAGAATCAAATATCTGAACCTGTAAGTGCTTCAGCTGCAGTCTGTTTCAGTTGCAGAAGTAAATCTTGTTCTTTCTTTTGTGTATTTGTAATTTTCTTTAGTTGTATTTTCAATTGAGAAAGAACTGGCAGTCAAGACATTTCTTTGCTCTTTTATATGTTTACCTTCATCCCTTGAAGAAGTGTATTAATTTTCCTCGAGAACAAGACTATAATTTCATTATATAAGTTGCAAAAAGTTGACTGCTAATTTCTATATTGCAGGTCGTTGTTCTTCTTCATGTAATCATTAGCACAAGTGCAGTTCTATATCCAGTTATTGTTATTTTAAGGTGAACTTGCTTTTCTACTTCCACCTTTTCCATTTGATTTGCATTATGTTCCAATTATATGCTTATCTATTAACAGTCTGCTTAGCAGTGAAACATGTTAATGTTGTCAACTTTTCTGCGGTTTACTCGGATTGAAAGATGATTGACTTCTTTCTTATATATGTTATATGCCTTCACATAATTTTACTTATATGAATACCTTGGCTAAGCTCTCTAGCATGATTTTAACAATTGATCCTGTTAATCCTGGAGTTGACTTGCTAACTTCACTGAAGTCATTTTCCTGTCCAGTTGCTCTTTCTCTTTAAAAAGTCTTAATTTTGAGGTTTTGTGTCATTGTGCCCCATTCAGCGCTTCTCACATTTGATTTTTAATGTATGAGAGATTTGTAATCTTCATTGATCGGACTCATTCTGATTGTGCAGGTGTGATTCTGCATTTTTATCAGGTGTTGCATTGATGTTGTTTGCTTGTATCGTCTGGTTAAAATTGGTATCTTATGCTCATACAAACCATGATATGAGAGCACTTGCCAAGTCACCTGAAAAGGTATATCACTACTTTTGAACTTCCATGGTTTATTATTCTAAACACCATGTATCTGTTATATATATATAGATGGTCAAGGCATACTTCAGAAATCTTGTAGTTCTATACACTCCTGCCCCAGTTCCTCTTTCTCTTTTTACAGTTGAACCGTGTGTAATTAATGATTTATGCAGTGTTTTGGGGTTCCATTGGGAATTGAGAAATATGGCCTGGAAAATAAGTAGTTGGTTATCAAATGTTTCCTGGTTCATATTTTGAATCTCTGTCCAGTTGTAGGTGTGATATAATTTTCATCAGAAGATGAAAGAAAAATGCCCCCTCCATCTTCCCCCTTATTTATACTTCCAATTCATGTTATGTTTCCTATTCTTTAGTGTGATCGTCTTCTTGGTTTTAGGGAAACGAGGACCACTTATATGATGTTAGCTTTAAGAGTTTGGTATACTTCATGGTGGCTCCCACATTATGTTACCAGGTAAGAATAAATTTCCTTTGGTGTTTAAATCGATAGTTTTGATTTACCTGTACTGCATATGTAATTCGTATGAGTGCCTGATACTCTAGAATAGCTCTAGTTCATGTCTTATGGTACAATGACTGTTGGTCTTTCCATCCTCCAACTTTTTGTTTTTCACCTTTCATCTTGGGGCTGGGTTTCAGTGTATGGATTGTTGTTGATGTCTTGGTTGTTGCTAGACTGCAACTATTGCTTGAAGGTGCATACTATTGGTATTTAGCTTACCAATATTAGTTCTATTCACTGCTTGTTTTGGTATGTGTGTTATGAGTATCATTTGTCTTAAATATGTGTTCTGGAGTTGGGATTTTATTTTATATCTGTATCAACAAGCATAGCTTGACATTAATTATCTCTAGTTTTTTACTGCCAAAAAAAATCTCTAGTTTTTAATGTTGATAAATTTCTATTACAGCTAAGTTATCCCCGTACACCAGCTGTCCGGAAAAGTTGGGTGTCTCGTCAATTTATCAAGTTGGTAATATTTACGGGACTCATGGGTTTCATCATAGAGCAGGTGGGTGCTACTATTGTTCCTTAATCTGCCTTTTCATTTAGATGTTTTAACTTAGATGCTAACTATCTTGTATTTATATAATTTTGCAGTACATTAATCCAATTGTTCAGAACTCCCAACACCCTTTGAAGGGGGACCTTTTATACGCCATAGAGAGAGTTTTGAAGCTTTCCGTTCCAGTTTTATATGTGTGGCTCTGCATGTTCTACTGCTTTTTTCATCTCTGGTACAACTGCAGTTATTATTTCTGGAAAATACAGTCTTTTCTTCTATGTTCTATTAGAAAGATTTTTGTTGTACTTTCGGTTAAGCAATTCATGTTTTAAATATAGCTATGACTGCAGTCACTTAAGCTAATCAATGACAAGTAATAAGAAGGGCAAATAATTTTTCTTGGCCATGGTGCAGCTGTGATGACTGCAGTCACTTAAGCTAATCAATGACAAGTAATAAGAAAGACAAATAATTTTTCTTGGCCATGGTGCAGCTGTGATTCTTTGTTTAACCATTTTTCTGGAATATGCTCCTCTGTTTGGAGTATCAATGTGAAACATTATTCTCTTTAATGCACACTCACTCTTACGCATGCACTTGCCTTGGCTATCATGCACAATCTATAGAGATTAGCCTTATCTGTACACTTAACTACTTTGGGAGTGTAACATCCATATTGCATACGGTATAAACCTTTTTTATAACCTATACCTACACAAATTCAGGTTAAATATTTTGGCTGAGCTCCTTCGTTTTGGGGATCGTGAGTTCTATAAGGATTGGTGGAATGCAAAAACCGTTGAGGAGGTAAGTTTTGGAATCCCTTTATATATATTTTCTTGGTCTATATTCCCCTCAATGCTTTGCTGAACTTCAGTGGGAACTATTTGTGTTTTTTGCATGTATTTCGCTTTTTATGGCTGTCATCAGTATTGGAGAATGTGGAATATGGTATGTTTCGTACTCCTTTTTTCTTTTAAATCCTAAAAAACTTGCTGACTCACTATTATTATACCAAGTTATTGCTTGAGTTCTCTGGTCTTCACATTGCTGTCATATTATGCTGGTTTGGTATGGCCCAAAATTTAAGAATTACTTGTTTAAACTGTTTATGTATAATGTTTCTGGAATCTTCATGCCTCATTTAATTCCTTTCTCTGGTTTTGCTCTCTTAGTTCTAGTAAAATTTCAGAAGATCAAAATGCTTCCATTATTACCCAGCCTTTTGATTTTACCCTCTCTTTACTATAGATGTTATTTTCTCTTTTTTCATTTTTAGTCAGAAGGAGAAATCTACATTATGAATGATAGTATTTAAATTGATTACAGCCTGTTCATAAATGGATGGTTCGCCACATATATTTTCCATCCTTAAGGCGCGGTATACCCAAGGTGAATACCCCTTTCTTGACACTTCAAAGCTTTAAGTCATTATTTCTACCCCTTTCGCCACATACTGTATATGTTATTTTTTTGTTTACTCCCTACAATGATCTTTTTTTTCCGCAGTTGTTTATTTTTGAATTAATTTGTTTTCTTTTCCCTCCTTAATCAGGGAGTTGCCATTGTCATTGCCTTCTTGGTTTCTGCTGTATTTCATGAGGTATTTATTTTCCAATAATCCTTATTCTTTTAGCTAGGTGAAAAATGGTGTTGGCTTAAAAGAGGGGGATACCTTCTGTGGATAGATAAGAGGGTGAAGATTTCGTAAATAGTTAATTTTCTTGCTTTATTGTTGTTGGGTGGAACAGGTGCTCTAATAATTCTTTAGGTATGCACCAATTGGTAAGCTCTTTTATGGACACTTGATCTTCTTAAGTATTGAAAAATCAATGTAGAATCAGGATTCATAATAACCAATGACTTATGCTGCCTTCAATAAACTTTTCCCGGAGGGTTTTATTTCCTTTTTAGCTCTCTGCTACCTTCTGAGTGAGGATATCTGACAACTCAAAGAGGAAGGAGCAGGAAAAAGGAAAAAGAACGATGTTCGTTTTGAGTGATTTTTTCCATGACAAAAGCATAGGTTGGGCTAAGGGGAGAATGAAGGAAATAACTTAGATTATCATTTTTAAAAATGATCTTGTTATAACAAGTATTCAAGATCTTATATCTGTTGATGACAAAGTTTGAATGATGCTCAGTATGATTTAACACCAGATTACCATATGCAGTGCCATGCATGCTTTGTTCAATCATTTCATCCTATAAATATTTTTGCCACAGATTTGCTCCTATTCTTTCGTAATTATGTTTTCTTTTATCACAGCTCTGCATTGCTGTTCCTTGCCACATATTTAAGTTGTGGGCTTTTATCGGCATCATGTTTCAGGTATGGATGTTCTAGTTTCTGGTACATTATTACTATATTATATAGCATAATGAAGATCGATAACAACTTAGCTCTCTTATATGCACCAGTACTCTACTGTATACTAGCAGAACACGAGTTGATATCAGACATGATGTTTATGAAAAACTTTTTTCTCTCTCCTTTCCTTCCTAATATTTTATCAGGTTCCCTTGGTCTTGATCACCAATTATCTGCAAAACAAGTTTACAAGCTCGATGGTATGGTTTTTACTTTGATATATGTTGTCTTACTCTGTATGGCTGCCATCGACACTCGTCTGTTGCTGTATGATGGGTTACATTTTTATTTCAATGCAGGTGGGGAATATGATATTCTGGTCCTTCTTCTGCATTTTTGGTCAGCCAATGTGCGTGCTCTTATATTACCATGATTTGATGAATCGCAAAGGGAAAGTAGATTAAAGTTAACCACTTGTTACAACAACCCCAAGTGCCAGATGGAACTTTGATCCGGTAGCAGTCCTAGAGTTGTTTTGCACAGTAACTCATCAATCGCGTGGCATTGCTCTACTTGCTTTGGATATGTAGACTTCATTCCATCATGCCTTACCCAGCTAAGATCTTTTGATAACCTCTATATATCTATATAATTTTTAATTATAAGCAGATATATTAATTAATTTTGTCAATTAACAAAAGCCAATTTTGAAAGGCATGAAAGCAGTAGCAATGCCACCATTAATGTAGTACCCTACTCGTTTCATTTCTGCTGGTTTGTTCTATCAGTGGGAAACTTGTACATGATTTACGCTCAGCCACTTGTCCATAAATTTAATTTTAATTTTTGAGAAACCTTTGAATCTCTCTTTGCAGTGTCAAACTCAAACACCCAACCCAAAGTGTGGGGAGTTTGTCCTTGGATTGATTTTGAGTCAATAATTTTGTTTTGACCAATAAATTTCATGATGTTTAAGCGCAATCTCGTGGCCTAAACATTGGAAACATGTGCAATCTTGAAGTGCAATTGCTTCCATTTGGACATGAGATTTAGTGTTATTCCGGAAATCTTGTAGTCTGCCTCGCAGTCGCTTTCATACAGCGTAAGTTTCTGAAATTGTCTAATAGATATTTGTAATCTTAGGTTTATAGCTTTCGTGAATGAATTTGTTCTTTTCTCGCTTGGAAAGTTGAAATCGCCACCATTAGTGGATGGACAGCGATTTTTTAGAAAGTTATAAAGTGATGCATTCTCCAAAAAGGAAACAATAAAGAAATGAAGACGAAGAAAAGAAAGAGATCGTAAGCTCGGCCGAGCCGAAAGAACTCAAAATCTAACAGATTGTTTGTGCTAGATTACTGATGTTAGTGGAGCCCAGAAAAAAGCAGCCTTCGTCCACAGAATGGAAAAAGAAGACAAAGATAACGAGTCAAGGGAAAAGTAAGAAACAAAGAAGAGCTTATGGCCACACCATAATCTCAACATTTATTTGGCCATCTTTATTGCTTGAATGAGGATTTTTAGATTGACAAAAAAACACTTGCACATGCATTCAACTCAATCCATTCAAAGTATCAAGTACATTAATATACACGAAAACTCATTCTATTATAAATTTTGCAATTACTAGGAAGCGTTTCAAAGACGCCAAAAATTATGTAAAATTGAGTCGGGGTTCCGAAACGCATTTTTAGTAAAAAATTGTAAAGATTTTTTTTTGGCACAACAAAAAACCATAAAAATTAGTATACAATTTCGGCTAAAATTTTGCAAAAACTAACCAGAAAAACAATTCATCAATTTTTGGCCATTACACATAAAAAATATATAATTTAACACCAAAAAGATTGAAGAGTTTTTCACGCTTCGAATATCGTTTTTCATATTTTTTCCGAATTAATATCTAATTAAATCGAAACATGATTCAGATGATCGTAAAAACAAATCATTAAATCCAATGTGTCTGAGATTTGGTTAGATGAATATAGATATCTCAAAGAGTCTTGGCGCCAAAAATCATGCAAAACTGAGTCGGGTCCCGGAACGCGTTTTTAGCCAGAAAACGTGATGGTTATTACACGATTTTGCCTAAAATTTTACAAAAACTGACCAAAAAAATATTTCTACAATTTTTGACCACAATAGTTAGAAAAAATTTATAATTTAACGCCAGTAAGATTGAAAAATTTTTCACGCTTCGAAAATCGTTTTTCCTATTTTTTCAGAATTAATATATAAAATATAATTAAATCGAAACATGATTCAGATGCTCGTAAAAACAAATCTTTAATTATAATGTGGCAGAGATTTGGTTAGATGAATATAAATATTTCAAGGATTCTTGGCGCCAAAAATCATTCAAAATTGAGCCAGAGCCCCGAAACGTGTTTTTAGCCAAAAACCGTGATGTACACGATTTCGGCTAAAATTTTGCAAAAACTGACCAAAAAAATATTTCCTCAATTTTTTTTATCACAACACTCATAAAAAAATATATAAATTAACGCCAAAAAGATTGAAGAGTTTTTCACGCTTCGAATATCGTTTTTTCTTATTTTTTCTGAATTAACTTCTAATCAAATCGAAACAAGATTCAGATGCTTGTTAAAACAAATCCTTCAATCCAACGTGGCTGAGATTTGGTTATATGAATATTGATATTTAAAGGAGTCTTGCCACCAAAAATCGTAAAATTGACGCTAAAAAGATTAAAGTGTTTTTCATGCTTCTAATATTGTTTTTCTTATTTTTTCCAAATTAATATCAAATTAAATCGAAATTCTGATTAAGATGCTCGTAAAAACAAATCCTTAAATCCAATGTGGCTTAGATTTGGTTAGACGAATATAGATACATCAAGGAGTCTTAATGCCAAAAATCATGCAAAATTGAACCGGGGCACCGGAATGCGTTTTCAGCCAGAAACCGTGATGGTTAGTACACGATTTCGGCTAAAATTTTACAAAAACTGACTAGAAAATATTTCCTTAATTTTTGGCCACAATATTCCTAAAAAGTATATAATTTAATGCCAGTAAGATTGGAGAATTTTTCACGTTTCGAATATCGTTTTTCCTATTTTTTCAGAATTAATATCCAATTAAATCGAAACATGATTCAGATGTTCGTAAAAACAAATGCTTAATTCCAATTTGGCTGAGATTTTGTTAGATGAATATAGATATTTCAAGGAGTCTTGGCACCAAAAATCATGCAAAATTGTGCCGGGGCCTCGGAACGCGTTTTTTTCCAAAAACCGTGATGGTTGGTACACGATTTTGGTTAAAAATTTGCAAAAACATATGAAAAATTTTTTCCTCATTTTTCGGCCACAACACTCATAAGAAAATATATAATTTAACGCCAAAAAATTGAAGAGTTTTTCACTCTTCGAATATCGTTTTTCTTATTTTTTCTAAATTAATTTCTAATTAAATCGAAACAAGATTCAGATGCTCGCAAAAACAAATCCTTAGTTCCAATTTGGCTGAGATTTGGTTAGATGGATGTAGATATTTTAAGGAGTCTTAGCACAAAAAATCATGCAAAATTGTGCCGGGGCCCCGGAACGCGTTTTTAGCCAAAAACCCTGATAACGATTTCGGTTAAAATTCTGCAAAAACAAATCAAAAAATTTTTCCTCAATTTTCAGCCACAACATTCATAAAAAAACATAAAATTTAACGCCAAAAAAATTTGAAGAGTTTTTCACGCTTCGAAAATCCTTTTTCTTATTTTTTCTAAATTAATTTCTAATTAAATCGAAACAAGATTCAGATGCTCGCAAAAACAAATCCTTAATTACAATTTGGCTGAGATTTGGTTAAATAGATATAGATATTTCAAGGAGCCTTGCCATCAAAAATCAAGCAAAATTGTGCTGTGGCCCCGGAACGCGTTTTTAGCCAAAAACCGTGGTGGTTAGTACACGATTTCGGTTAAAATTATGTAAAAACATATCAAAAAAATTTTCCTCAAATTTCGTCCACAACACTCATAAAATAATATAATTTAATGCCAAAAAAAATGAAGTGTTTTTCACTCTTCAAATATCATTTTTCTTATGTTTTTTGAATTAATTTCTAATTAAATCGAAACATAATTCAGATGCTCATACAAACAAATCCTTCATTCCAACTTGGCTGAGATTTGGTTAGATGAATATAGATATTTCAAGGAGTATTGGTGCCAAAAATCATGCAAAACTAAGCCGGGGTCCCGAAACGCGTTTTTAGCCAGAAACCATGATTACACGATTTCGGCTAAAATTTTACAAAAACTGACCAGAAAATATTTTCTCAAGTTTTGGACACAATACTCCTAAAAAGTATATAATTTAATGCTCGTAAGATTGAGAAAATTTTCACGTTTCGAATATCGTTTTTCCTATTTTTTCAGAATTAATATCCAATTAAATCGAAACATGATTCAGATGCTCGTAAAAAGAAATCCTTAATTCCAATTTGGCTGAGATTTGGTTAGATGAATATAGATATTTTAAGCAGTCTTGGCACCAAAAATCATGTATAATTGTAACGGGGCCTCGGAACGTGTTTTTGCCAAAAACCGTGATGGTTAATACACGATTTCGGCTAAAATTTTGCAAAGACTGACCAAAAAATATTTTCTCAATTTTCGGCCACAACACTCATAAAAAATATATAATTTAACGCCAAAAAATTTGAAGAGTTGTTCACGCTTCGAATATCGTTTTTCTTATTTTTTCTGAATTAATTTTTAATTAAATCGAAACAAGATTCAGATGCTCGTTAAAACAAATCCTTCAACCCAATGTGGCTGAGATTTGTTTAAAAATTGACGCTAAAAAGATTAAAGTGTTTTTCACGCTTTTAATATTGTTTTTCTTATTTTTTCCGAATTAATATCTAATTAAATCGAAATTCTGATTCAGATGCTCGTAAAAACAAATCCTTAAATCCAATGTGACTTAGATTTGGTTAGACGAATATAGATATATCAAGGAGTCTTAATGCCAAAAATCATGCAAAATTGAGCCGGGGCACCGAAACGCGTTTTCAGCCAGAACACTCATAAGAAAATATATAATTTAACG
>AWUE01016433.1:0-48149 GCA_001974825.2 Corchorus olitorius
CAATTAAATCGAAACATGATTCAGATGCTCGTAAAACAAATCCTTAATTCCAATCTAGCTGAGATTTGGTTTGATTAATATAGATATTTCAAGGAGTCTTGGCACCCAAAATCATGCAAAATTGTGCCAGGGCCCCGGAACGCGTTTTTTTGCCAAAAACCGTGATGAGTACGCAATTTCGGTTAAAATTTTGCAAAAACAGATCAAAAAATTTTTCCTCAATTTTCGGCCACAACACTCATAAAAAAATATATAATTTAACGACAAAAAAATTGAAGAGTTTTTTAGGCTTCGGATATCGTTTTTCTTTTTTTTTCTGAATTAATTTCTAATTAAATGGAAACAAGATTCAGATGCTCGCAAAAACAAATCCTTAATTCCAATTTGGCTAAGATTTGGTTAGCCAAATATAGATATTTCAAGGAGTCTTGGCAGCAAAAATCATGCAAAATTGTGTCGGGGCCTCGGAACACGTTTTTGTCCCAAAAACCGTGATGGTTATAGTACACTATTTCAGTTAAAATTCTGCAAAAACATATCAAAAAAATTTTCTTCAATTTCCAGCCACAACACTCATAAAAAGAATATATAACGCCAAAAATAATGAGGAGTTTTCACGCTTCGAATATCATTTTTCTTATTTTTTCTGAATTAATTTCTAATATTTAAATCGAAACATGATTCAGATGCTCGTAAAACAAATCCTTAATTCCAATTTGGCTGAGATTTGGTTAGATGAATATATATATTTCAAGGAGTATTGGTGCCAAAAATCATGCAAAACTTAGCCGGGATCCCGGAACGCGTTTTTAGCCAGCAACCGTGATGGTTAGTACACGATTTCGGCTAAAATTTTGCAAAAAATGACAAGAAAATATTTTCACAATTTTTGGCCACAATAGTCCTAAAAAGTATATAATTTAATGCCTGTAAGATTGAGGAATTTTTCACGTGTCGAATATCGTTTTTAATATTTTTTCAGAATTAATATTTAATTAAATCGAAACATAATTCAGATGCTCGTAAAAACAAATCCTTAATTCCAATTTGGTTGAGATTCGGATAGATGAATATAAATATTTCACGGAGTCTTGGCACAAAAAATCATGCAAAATTGTGCCGGGGCCTCGGAACGCGTTTTTTGCCAACAACCATGACGGTTAGTACACGATTTAAGTTATAATTTTGCAAAAAACAGATGAAAAAAATTTTCCTCAATTTTCAGCCACAACACTCATAAAAAATTTTTCCTCAATTTTCAGCCACAACACTCATAAAAAGAATATATAACGCCAAAAAATTGATGAGTTTTTCACGCTTCGAATATTGTTTTTCTTATTTTTTCTGAATTAATTTCTAATGAAATTGAAACAAGATTCAGACGCTTGTAAAAACAAATCCTTAATTCCAATTTGGCAGAGATTTGGGTAGATGAATATAGTTATTTCAACGAGTCTTGGCACCAAAAATCATGCAAAATTGTGTCGGGACCCCGAAACGCGTTTTTAACCAAAAATCGTGATGGTTAGTACATGATTTCAATTAAAATTTTGCAAAAACATATCAAACACTTTTTCCTCAATCTTCAGCCACAACGCTCATAAAAAACATATAATTTAACGCCATTAAAGTTTAAGAGTTTTTCACGCATTGGATTTCGTTTTTCTTATCTTTTCTGCATCAATTTCTAATGAAATCGAAAACATAATCAGATGCTCCTTAAAACAAATCCTTAATTCCAATTTGGCTGAGATTTGGTTAGATGGATATAGATATTTCAAGGAGTGTTGGCACAAAAAATCATGCAAAATTGTGCCAGGGCCCCGGAATGAGTTCTTTTTGCCAAAAACCGTGATGGTTAGTACACGATTTCGGTTTTCACGCTTCGAATATCGTTTTTCTTATTATTTTTGAATTAATTTCTAATTAACTTGAAACAAGATTCAGATGCTCGCAAAAACAATTCCTTAATTCCAATTTGGCTAAGATTTTGGTTAGATGAATACAAATATTTCAAGGTGTCTTGACACCAAAAATCATGCAAAATTGTGTCGGGGCCCTAGAACGCGTTTTAAGCCAAAATCCGTGATGGTTATTGTACACGATTTCGGTTAAAATTCTGCAAAAACATATCAAAAAATTTTTCTTCAATTTTCGGCCACAACACTCATAAAAAAAATATAATTTAACGCCAAAAAAATAAAGAGTATTGGTTCAAGGAGTTTTGGTTCAAGGAGTTTTGGTTCCAAAAATCATGCAAAACTGAGTTGGGGGCCTGGAACCCGTTTTTAGCCAGCAACCGTGATGGTTAGTACACAATTTCGGCTAAAATTTTACAAAAACTGACCAGAAAATATTTTCTCAATTTTTGGCCACAATAGTTCTAAAAAGTATATAATTTAATGCTCATAAGATTGAGGAATTTTTCACGCTTCGAATATTGTTTTTCCAATTTTTTCAGAATTAATATCTAATTAAATCGAAACATGATTCAGATGCTCGTAAAAACAAATCCTTAATTCCAATTTGGCTGAGATTTTGTTAGATAAATATAGATATTTCAAGGAGTATTGGTGCCAAAAATCTTGGAAAACTGAGTCGGGGTCCCGGAACGTGTTTTTAGCGAAAACCGTGATAGTTAGTACACGATTTCGGCTAAAATTTTACAAAAACTGACCAGAAAATATTTTCTCAAATTTTGGCCACAATAGTCCTTAAAAGTATATAATTTAATGCTAGTAAGATTGAAGAATTTTTCACGATTCGAATATCGTTTTTCCTATTTTTTCAGAATTAATATCCAATTAAATCGAAACATGATTCAGATGCTCGTAAAAATAAATCCTTAATTCCAATTTGGCTGAAATTTGGTTAGATGAATATAGATATTTCAATGACTCTTGACACCAAAAATCATGCAAAATTGTGTCGGGACCCCGGTACGCGTTTTTAGCCAAAATCCGTGATGGTTAGTAGACGATTTCGGCTAAAATTTTGCAAAAACATATCAAAAAATTTTTCCTCAATTTTCGGCCACAACACTCATAAAAAAATATAATTTAACGCCAAAAAATTGAAGAGTTTTCACGCTTCGAATATCGTTTTTCTTATTTTTTCTGAATTAATTTCTAATTAAATCGAAATAAGATTTTGATGCTCACAAAAACAAATCCTTAATTCCAATTTGGCTGAGATTTGGTTAGATAAATATAGATATTTCAAGGAGTCTTGGCACTAAAAGTCATGCAAAATTGTGCCGGGGCTTCGAAACGCGTTTTTTGCCAAAAACCGTGATGGTAAGTACACGATTTCGATTAAAATTTTGCAAAAACAGATCAAACAAATTTTCCTCAATTTTCAGCCACAACACTCATAAAAAATATATATAATTTAACACCAAAAAAATTGAACAGTTTTTAACGCTTCGAATATCGTTCTTATTTTTTCTGAATTAATTTCTAATTAAATCGAAACAAGATTCGGATGCTCGCAACAACAAATCCTTAATTCCAATTTGGCTGAGATTTTGTTAGATGAATATGGATATTTAAAGAAGTGTTTGTGCCAAAAATCATTTAAAACTAAGTCGGGGTCCCGGAACGCGTTTTTAGCGAAAACCGTGATGGTTAGTACACGATTTCGACTAAAATTTTACAAAAACTGACCAGAAAATATTTTCTCAATTTTTGGCCACAATAGTCCTTAAAAGTATATAATTTAATGCTCATAAGATTGAGGAATTTTTCACACTTCGAATATTATTTTTCCTATTTTTTTCAGAATTAATATCCAATTAAATCGAAACATGATTTAGATGCTCGTAAAAACAAATCCTTAATTCCAATTTGGTTGAGATTTTGTTAGATGAATATGGATATTTAAAGAAGTGTTGGTGCCAAAAATCATGTAAAACTAAGTCGGGGTCCCGGAACGTGTTTTTGGCCAGAAACCGTGATGGTTTGTACACGATTTCTACTAAAATTTTACAAAAACTGACCGGAACATATTTTCTCAATTTTTGGCCACAATAGTCCTAAAAAGTATATAATTTAATGCTCATAAGATTGAGGAATTTTTCACGCTTCGAATATTGATTTTCCTATTTTTTTCAAAATTAATTTCTAATTAAATCGAAACATGATTCAAATGCTCGTAAAAACAAATCCTTAATTCCAATTTGGCTGAGATTTGGTTAGATGAATATAGATATTTCAAGGAGTGTTGGCGCCAAAAATCATGCAAAATTGAGTCGGGGTCCCAGAATGCGTTTTAGCCAGCAACCGTGATGGTTAGTACACGATATCGGCTAAAATTTTTCAAAAACTGACCAAAAACTATTTCCTCAATTTTTGGCCACATTTGTCCTAAAAAGTATACAATTTAATGCCAGTAACATTGAAGAATTTTTCACGCTTCGAATATCGTTTTTCCTACTTTTTCAGAATTAATATCCAATAAAAACTGACCATAAAACCGTGATGGTAATTATAGATATTTCAAGGAGTCTTGACACCAAAAATCATGCAAAATTGTGCCGGGGCTTCGGAGCGCGTTTTTAGCCAAAAATCGTGATGGTAATTACACGATTTCGGTTACAATTTTGCAAAAACAGATCAAAAAATTTTTCCTCAATTTTCGGCCACAACACTCATAAAAAAATATATAATTTAACGCCAAAAAAATTGAACAGTTTTTAACGCTTCGAATATCGTTTTTCTTATTTTTTCTGAATTAATTTCTAATTAAATCGAAACAAGATTCAGATGCTCGCAAAAACAAATCCTTAATTCCATTTTGGCTGAGATTTGGTTAGATGAATATGGATATTTAAAGGAGTGTTGGTGCCAAAAATCATGCAAAACTGAGTCGGGGTCCCGGAACGCGTTTTTAGCTAGAAACCGTGATGGTTAGTACACGATTTCGACTAAAATTTTACAAAAACTTACCAGATTATATTTTCTCAATTTTTGGCCACAATAGTCCTAAAAAGTATATAACTTAATGCTCATAAGATTGAGGAATTTTTCATGCTTCGAATATTGTTTTTCCTATTTTTTCAGTATTAATATCCAATTAATCGAAACATGATTTAGATGCTCGTAAAAACAAATCCTTAATTCCAATTTGGCTGAGATTTGGTTAGATGAATATAGATATTTCAAGGACTCTTGACTCCAAAATTCATGTAAAATTGTGTTGGGGCCTCGGAACGCGTTTTTTGCCAAAAACCGTGATGGTTAGTATACGATTTCGATTAAAATATTGCAACATATCAAAAAAAAATTCTCAATTTTTGGCCTCAACACTTATAAAAAAATATATAATTTAACGCCAAAAAATTGAAAAGTTTTCACGCTTCGAATATCGTTTTTCTTATTTTTCTGAATTAATTTCTAATTAAATCGAAACAAGATTCAGATGCTCACAAAAACAAATCCTTAATTCCAATTTGGCTGAGATTTGGTTAGATAAATATAGATATTTCAAGTTGTCTTGGCACCAAAAATCATGCAAAATTTAGCCGGGGCTTCGGAACGCGTTTTTAGCCAAAAACTGTGATGGTAGTTACACGATTTCGGTTACAATTTTGCAAAAACAGATCAAAAAAGTTTTCCTCAATTTTCGGCCACAACACTCAGAAAAAAATATATAATTTAACACCAAAAAAATTGAACAGTTTTTAACGCTTCGAATATTATTTTTCTTATTTTTTCTGAATTAATTTCTAATTAATAAAAAAAAGATTCAGATGCTCGCAAAAACAAGTCCTTAATTCCATTTTGGCTGAGATTTGGTTAGATGAATATGGATATTTAAAGGAGTATTGGTGCCAAAAATCATGCAAAACTGAGTCGGGGTCCCGGAACGCGTTTTTAGCCAGAAACCGTGGTGGTTAGTACATGATTTCGACTAGAATTTTACAAAAACTAACCAGAAAATATTTCCTCAATTTTTTGCCACAATAGTCCTAAAAAGTATATAATTTAATACCAGTAGGATTGAGGAAATTTTCATGCTTCGAATATCGTTTTTCCTATTTTTTCAGAATTAATAACCAATTAATCGAAACATGATTCAGATGCTCGTAAAAACAAATCCTTAATTCCAATTTGGCTGTGATTTGGTTAGATGAATATAGATATTTCAAGGACTCTTGACACCAAAATTCATGTAAAATTGTGTCGGGGCCTCGGAACGCGTTTTTGTCAAAAACCGTGATGGTATACGATTTCGGTTAAAATATTGCAAAAACATATCAAAAATTTTTTTCTCAATTTTCGGCCTCAACACTTATAAAAAATATATAATTTAACGCCAGAAAATTGAAGAGTTTTCACGCTTCGAATATCGTTTTTCTTATTTTTTCTGAATTAATTTCTAATTAAATCGAAACAAGATTCAGATGTTCGCAAAAACAAATCCTTAATTCCAATTTGGCTGAGATTTGATTAGATAAATATATATATTTCAAGGAGTCCTGGCATCAAAAATCATGCAAAATTGTGTCGGGGCTTCGGAACACGTTTTTAGCCAAAAACCGTGATAGTAAGTACACGATTTCGGCTAAAATTTTGCAAAAACAAATCAAAAAATTTTTCCTCAATTTTCGGCCACAACACTCATAAAAAAATATATAATTTAACGCCAAAAAAATTGAACAGTTTTTAACGCTTCGAATATCGTTTTTCTTATTTTTTCTGAATTAATTTCTAATTAAATCGAAACAAGATTCAGATGCTCGCAAAAACAAATCCTTAATTTCAATTTGGCTGAGATTTGGTTGGAAGAATATGGATATTTCAAGGAGTGTTGGTGCTAAAAATCATGCAAAACTAAGTCGGGGTCCCGGAACGCGTTTTTAGCCAGAAACCGTGATGGTTAACACACGATTTCGACTAAAATTTTACAAAAACTGACCAGATTATATTTTCTCAATTTTTGGCCACAATAGTCCTAAAAAGTATATAATTTAATGCTCATAGGATCGAGGAATTTTTCACGTTTCGAATATTGTTTTTCCTATTTTTTTCAGAATTAATATCTAATTAAATCGAAACATGACTCAATTGCTCGTAAAAAGAAATCCTTAAATCCAATTTGGCTGAGATTTGGTTAGAAGAATATAGATATTTCAAGAAGTCTTGGCACTAAAAATCATGCAAAATTGTGTCGGAGCTCCGAAAGCGTTTTCAGCCAAAAACCGTGATGGTTAGTACACGATTTCGGTTAAAATAATGCAAAAACAGATCAAAAAATTTTTCCTCAATTTTTAGCCATAACACTCATAAAAAAATATATAATTTACTGCCAAAAAAATTGAAGAGTTTTTCACTCTTCGAATATCATTTTTCTTATTTTTTCTGAATTAATTTCTAATTAAATCGAAACAAGATTCAGATGCTCGTTAAAACAAATCCTTAATTCCAATTTTGCTGAGATTTGGTTAGATGAATATAGATATTTCAAGGAGTCTTGGCACCAAAAATCATGCAAAATTGTGTCGGGGCCCCAGAACGCGTTTTTAGCCAGAAACCGTGATGGTTAGTACACGATTTCGGTTAAAATTTTGCAAAAATAGATCAAAAAAAATTTCCTCAATTTTTGGCTACAACATTCATAAAAATGAATTAATTTCTAATTAAATCGAAACAAGATTCAGTTGCTCGCAAAAACAATTCCTTAATTCCAATTTCACTGAGATTTGGTTAGATGAATATAGATATTTCAAGGAGTGTTGGCGCCAAAAATCATGCAAAACTGAGTCGGGGTCCCGGAACGCGTTTTTAGCCAGCAACCATGATGGTTAGTACACGATTTCGGCTAAAATTTTTCAAAAACTGACCAAAAACTATTTCCTCAATTTTTGGCCACATTAGTCCTAAAAAGCATACAATGTAATGCCAGTAAGATTGAAGAATTTTTCATGTTTCGAATATCGTTTTCCTATTTTTTAGAATTAATATCCAATTAAATCGAAACATGATTCAAATTGTCGTAAAAACAAATCCTTAATTCCAATTTGGGTGAGATTTGGTTACATTAATATTGATATTTCAAGGAGTCTTGGCACCAAAAATCATGCAAAATTGTGTTGGGGCCCCGGAACGCGTTTTTAGCCAAAAACCGTGTGGTTAGTACACGATTTCGGTTAAAATTTTGCCAAAACAGATCAAAAAAAATTTCCTCAATTTTTTGCCACAACACTCATAAAAAAATATATAATTTGACGCCAAAAAAATGAAGAGTTTTTCACTCTTCAAATATCGTTTTTCTTATTTTTTCTGAATTATTTTCTAATTAAATCGAAACATGGCTCGTAAAAACAAATCCTTAATTCCAATTTGGCTGAGATTTGGTTACATGAATATAGATCTTTCAAGGAGTGTTGGCGGCAAAAATCATGCAAAACTGAGCCGGGGTACCGGAACGTGTTTTTTGCCAGCAACCGTAACGTACACGATTTCGGCCAAAATTTAACAAAAACTGACCAGAAAATAATTCCTCAATTCTTGGCCACATTAGTCCTAAAAAGTATGTAATTTAATGCTAGTAAGATTGAAGAATTTTTCAGGCTTCGAATATTGTTTTTCCTATTTTTTCAGTATTAATATCCAATTAAATGGAAACATGATTTAGATGCTCGTAAAAACAAATCCTTAAATCCAATTTTGCTGAGATTTGGTTAGAAGAATATAGAAATTTTAAGGAGTCTTGGCACTAAAAATTATGCAACACTGTGTCGAAGCTCCGGAACGCGTTTTCAGCCAAAAACTGTGATGGTTAGTACACGATTTCGGTTAAAATAACGCAAAAACATATTTAAAAATTTTACCTCAATTTTCAGCCACAACACTCTTAAAAAAAATATATAATTTACTTCCAAAAAAATGAAGAGTTTTTCACTGTTCGAATATCATTTTTCTTATTTTTTCTGAATTATTTTCTAATTAAATCGATACAAAATTCAAATTCTCGTTAAAACAAATCCTTAATTCCAATATTGCTGAGATTTGGTTAGATGATTATATATATATTGCAAGGAGTCTTGGCACCGAAAATCATGCAAAATTGTGTCGAGGCCCCATAACGCGTTTTTAGGCAAAAACCGTGATGGTTAATACACGATTTCGGTTTTAATTTTGCAAAAACAGATCAAAAATTTTTCCTCAATTTTCGGCCACAACACTCATGAAATAATATATAATTTAACGCCAAAAAATTTGAAGAGTTTTTCACGCTTCAAATATCATTTTTCTTATTTTTTTCAGAATTAATTTCTAACTAAATCGAAACAAGATTCAGATGCTCGCAAAAACAAATCCTTAATTCAAATTTGGCTGAGATTTGGTTAGATGAATATAGATATTTCAAGGAGTGTTGGCGCCAAAAATCATGCAAAACTGAGTCGGGGTCCCAGAATGCGTTTTTAGCCAGCAACCGTGATGGTTAGTACACGATATCGGCTAAAATTTTTCAAAAACTGACCAAAAACTATTTCCTCAATTTTTGGCCACATTTGTCCTAAAAAGTATACAATTTAATGCCAGTAACATTGAAGAATTTTTCACGCTTCGAATATCGTTTTTCCTATTTTTTCAGAATTAATATCCAATAAAAACTGACCATAAAATAATTCCTCAATTTTTGGCCACATTAGTCCTAAAAAGTATGTAATTTAATGCTAGTAAGATTGAAGAATTTTTCACGATTCGAATATCATTTTTCCTATTTTTTCAGAATTAATATCCAATTAAATCGAAACATGATTAAGATGCTCGTAAAAACAAATCCTTAAATCCAATTTGGGTGAGATTTGGTTAGAAGAATATAGATATTTCCAGGAGTCTTGGCACCAAAAATTATGCAAAATTGTGTCGGAGCTCCGGAACGCGTTTTCAGCCAAAAACCATGATGGTTAACACAAGATTTCGGTTATAATATTGCAAAAACATATCACAAAATTTTTCCTCAATTTTCAGCCACAACACTCATAAAAAAATATATAATTTACTGCCAAAAAAATTGAAGAGTTTTTCACTCTTCGAATATCGTTTTTCTTATTTTTTTCTGAATTAATTTCTAATTAAATCGAAACAAGATTCAGATGCTCGTTGAAACAAATCCTTTATTCCAATTTTGTTGAGATTTGGTTAGATGAATATAGATATTTCAAGGAGTCTTGGCACCAAAAATCATGCAAAATTGTGTCTGGGCCCCAGAACGCGTTTTTAGCCAAAAGCTGTGATGGTTAGTATACGATTTCGGTTAAAATTTTACAAAAATCGATCAAAAAAATTTTCTTCAATTTTCGGCCACAACACTCATGAAAAAATATATAATTTAACCCCATAAAAATTGAAGAGTTTTTCACGCTTCGAATATCGTTTTTCTTATTTTTTTTCTAAATTAATTTCTAATTAAATCGAAACAAGATTCAGATGCTCGTTAAAACAAATTCTTAATTCCAATTTTGCTGAGATTTGATTAGATGAACATAGATATTTCAAGGAGTCTTGGCACCAAAAATCATGCAAAATTGTGCCTGTGCCCCAAAACGCGTTTTTAGCCAAAAAGCCGTGATGGTTAATACACGATTTCGGTTAAAATTTTACAAAAACCGATTAAAAAAATTTCTTCAATTTTCGGCCACAACACTCATTAAAAAATATATAATTTAACGCCAAAAAAATTGAATAGTTTTTCACGCTTTGAGTATCGTTTTTCTTATTTTTTCTTAATTAATTTTTAATTAAATCGAAACATGATTCAGATTCTCATTAAAACAAATCCTTAAATCCAATGTGGATGAGATTATGTTAGATGAATATAGATATTTCATTGAATCTTGGCGTCAAAAATCATGCAAAATTGAGCCGAGTCCTGAAACATATTTTCAACCAAAAACTGTGATGATTAGTATTAGAAAAATAATTCTATTATAAATTTTGCGATTACTAAGAAGTACTAGAAAACTCATTCTATTATAAATTTTGCAATTAAGAGGTACTAGGTTATTGTATCTAATTATTAATGATGTGGTTGAATATCGATCATCTCTTTCCTATCCTTTGTAATTTGAATTTTCCTTTAATATAGATTTTTTTTTTCTGATTATGGATTATTTGGCTTTTCATAGATTTTTTTCTCTTCAACATGGATTTTTTTTTCTTAATAATTGTACATTAAATTTAAACATCTTCTTTGTATACGTTAAAACATGATTTGGCTTTATTAGACACCAAAACCTAGTTGTTAAGTTCCTCCACTTTTTGTTGGAACGCACCGACGCAAATTTCCATCATCATCATCATAATATAAAAAAAGTCAGCGCGCATCGATGAATAATACAAGGAAAATTGTCTCGTCTCGATGAAATAATAAAATTCCCACAAACACAAGGCTCCAAAGCACAAAATCCACTCAATTTCCAGACTACAGCTTTAGAGAGAGAAAGAACCTCGAAAAAGAACAAAACTTCAAGAAGATAAAGAGAACAATTCAATTCAATTCCATTTCCTCCCTCGAATCAACAAAGAAACAAAATTTCAAGCGAGAGCTCCTAGAGCTGAAGAACAATAAGTATCATGGAAGATTTCAGATCCAAATCATGCGGTGATGGAAGAATGCAGCAGATTGAGAGTTACAACAACGGAGGACCCAATTCGTCGTACGGGAATGGAATCCACAGCATGCAAGATCTCAGATGTTACAGTGCGTCCTATGCCTCAGCGGTGCGCCAGACCCAGACCCAGACCCAGAATAACGATGCTAAGTTCAAGAAAGGCAATTCCACAAATGGGTCATCTTCAAAGAGCTGGAGTTTCAAAGATCCGGAGTTGCAGAGGAAGAAAAGGGTAGCAAGTTATAAGGTTTACACCGTGGAAGGAAAGGTGAAAGGGTCTTTAAGGAAGAGTTTTAGGTGGCTCAAGGATAGGTATACGAGGGTAGTTTATGGATGGTGGTAGGCTAATTTATGATTATGAGTTAATCTAATCGGTTACTTCAATTTACTAATGCTATCCTGTTTTATAAGCTTGGAATGAATATGGGCAATAGAATGTATGAGCTCAGCTCTCAACGAAATCCCTTCTATTTAATTCCTAATAATCGTTTTTTTAGTTGCTTTGTATTTTTTTTTTTTGTATATATCTTGAGAAATTGTTAATTAGAATGCGATGATGCCTTTCAAATATTAGTATATAATAATAATTTATGCTAATAATCATTGCTTTCTGTATTATGTATTTATGGAAGCTGTTTGGGTAATAGTATATCAACAATTTGAACATGAATCAATGCTATAACGTCTGACAAATTAAAGAAGTTAGAAGATACGACGGCGACCGGCAGCAGTAGCTATCTATATGATACGTATGCGATTTAGATTTAGTGTATTCATAATTAACGCTTGATAATTTCTTACGTCAAGCTAAACTCTCCTTCAAGCGGTGGGAGTTTTTGGGAAAACATTGAACTTGTACAATCAATCTTCAGCCACTAATAAGGAAAAACATTGACCCTGTAAAGCAATTTCTTTTTTTTTTATCCCATCCGGTATCCAGGGTTTGTCCTGACTAATCCGGATCTGACCGCGTCGTACACCTGGTTAAGCGTCACGCACCTGATTAGGGACAGCTGCGTACGCAAGGTCTCGAACCTGAGACCTGTTTAAGCTGGAACACTATCATCAAAACATACCAAAATGATCTCACCCTAATGGAACAATTCAAAAGTTAACGAGACTTGAACGAAACTAAAGTAAAAGATTACGAGTAGGAATAGAATTTATGCTTGTAATTTAAGTTCTCCTAAACCCACTCAAGAACAAAATTTATCAATTATCATATCCTATATGCTGCTAGTTTCACTTGATATTATTATACCTATAAAAATAAGATAAAAGAACCTGTAGATTTGTCTTCCCAGCAGTAATACAAGAATGAGTAACTGAGTAAAAACATAAGAGCAAAAGTGCCGTGAATATAGTAAACAATTTACAATGCCAATAAAAATTCAAACCTCAGGAAGTCCCAAACAAGACTGTAAAAAGCATATCTTAAGATGAAGGGACACCACAAAAACAGGGTGTTAAAACCGTTAGCAAAATAGCCATACCACACGTCTAGCCTTTCACAGGCAAGGCAACAACTTTGATGCCAGTCAAATTTCACTTCACAAGCTTTCCATCAGTGGAGAAATTTTTTATGCTTTTGGTGCGCACTGAGTTCAAATCAGGAGCCCCAAGTTACAAATTCCTTGAAAACTCAATCCCCCCATCAAGGAAACATACTCTGTTGCAAAATGCAGTAGTACATCAACCATTTCATGGTTTACAACATTTCATTCATATAGGCTGAGCAGTTAATATTGAACTCTTTCATCATTTTCAAACTGAAGCCCCTCAATTCCCTTGAGTGCAGCTTCGTAGTTCTTGGCATTGGTTGTATTTTTCCCAGATGATGTCCGCTTAGGTTCAGCAGATTCGACAGGACTTCGTTGTCGACTTGATATTTTCTGCAATCCTCCAGGGCTAGCATCAGTTGTACGAGAACGTTGGGGGTCAAATTCACTACCAGCAAATGCATCACGACTACTGGAAACAGCAACTCGCCTCGAAGAGGATCCACCTGATTGTGCCGCAAACTTGGTCCAAGAAGAACCCAAATTAGTGCTTAAAGATAAGAATAAAATATAATAACGAAACAGGACTATGTCATAGGAGCACTACAAAATTACAACATAAATATATCTGAAGTTCTGAACTTAAGATATTGGACAGGAAATCTTGAGCAGAGAACTCTTGCTTGCACATGTGCTTGGGTGTGTCTATATATAATATATATAAGCCTTCTAATTTAATTAAAATTAGACTTGCTATGACAGAGGACTGATGCAGAACTATAAGCAATTAGGTTAATATTGATCATCCCACTTACCATCACCAACAAAACCTAGACAAAAATCCTTACAAATTGAGAACTAAGACGGTGACTGGAATCCAATATAGGTAACATATATAACCGTAGACATGAGCATGGTCATGAAATAAAATTAAAAAATTACCAGAGACTCTTTAGTGATTCCAGGATCATTTGCAACTGGACTTTTCTGCTTTCCATAACTTCCAGAATTCATCAAGGGTCCAGATGTTCTCCGACGAGAGGATTCCATGGATGACAAACCAGCTGCTCGCAAGTCATCTGCAACCAGGAAATCTAAATGGTATAATTCCAAGCAAAACTTGATTTGTCACGAAGGAGAAGGATCAGACAAAAGTAATACTAGTACAAGTGTTCCATTCTCTTACAATATATATATCAAAGAGAAATTTGAAAAAAAAAACTGTGAAGGATTAACATTTTGTACGAGTCTAGACACATATTTGAATAATTAAACCCAGTACCTAGGGCTTGTTAAGCAAAAATCAATCATGTGAAACTAGCACCATACCTGTGTTTCTGTCTGCATTGCCAATAGCTGGGGGCATGGCAGAACTTGATCCAACGCCGGGGCCCTAAAAGAGAGAAGCATTATAAAAGAAGCATTCAAAAAAAAATGATAATAAATAATAAAAACCCTAACTAAACACTCACAATGGCTCGAGCAGGAGGAGTGGCGAGCTGGGATTGCTGATACTTCAAAATGGTCCAATCAAAGACATAATCAAACTGGAAGCCTGTTTTTAAGAATCAACAAGAATGGTTAAAAAACGTAACGTCACTGATATCTGGAGACAATACATGTTGACAGTATAAATTGCTCATATGGGAAGTCAAACCTTCACGAATAAAGAGGTCGCGGAATATTCTTTTGAGATAAGCATAGTCTGGCTTATCATCAAATCTTAGTGAACGGCAATAATGAAAATATGACGCAAATTCTGTAGGATAACCTCGACATAAGGCCTGAAAAATCATCAAACTTCAGTAAATAAGTATACAGAACTCACAATGTCTAACTCATTTGACAGCAAGGATTTCAGGACACCATTACCTCAATGGATGTAGAAACTTTCTTCTCACTAATTTTCTCATATTTCTGTTTCTTCGTTCCAGCTTTCAGACCTTGCCAGGGAAGACTAAAGCAAAGAGGCATCAACATCAATTAAGGAAATGAAAACAAGAAAACAAAGAAAGTAGCATAGGTAGCAAGAATCACCTTCCTCTTAGGAAGTACATAAGCACATATCCAAGAGACTCCAAATCATCTCTACGGCTTTGCTCTAAATGGTATAGAAGGGGGAAAAATCAAAATTAAGACTCAAAAAGGTATATACATTAAAGGAAAGACACAAGTAAATGGTTGACTATACATACCAATGCCCAAGTGTGTGTTCATACTTGCATATCTTGCAGTTCCAGTCAGATTCTTATTTTCCCTGAAACAGTGATATAGTCAGGTAAACATGAAAATTTGGCTCCGCGCACATCGAAAAATTAGTGCCAACCAGTAAAAAGAAAAGGAACATTGACATTATGATGCAAGCCAATGAAGTAGGATGAACCATTATTTATGGCACAAGCAACACAGCTACCCTTCTGACAGTTCTTCGAAATACCAAATCGATGTCATATTTAAAGATTACAGCAGTAAATTAAAATGTTGTAACCAACCTTATTGGAGAATCTTGTAACTCAGAAGACAAAAGACACTAGTGTACCAGACAAGTATCAATCATTTCCTTTATGGAAAAAATTTAAAAGAACACATTTGTTTTCAGGGAATTGAGCCCAAAAACATGCTTGACAACCTTATTTTCATCAGCAAAAGTCCTCCCAGTTTCATGTTACTTAATTCATGTAATGACATCATGTGACGAGTATAATATCATTTCTATACAAGTATTCCATGGCAAAACATGTATGGAAGATTCATGCACAAGATTTATCATAATCACAGAAGATACATGGAAATTCTTCAGAAGTCGCTATGCTTCATCTCATCAGCACATGTTGAATACTAAAGGTGCAATAAAGGGAATCTCATACTAAAATCAGCTTTGATGACTCTATTGGCACTAATAAACCAACCCACAGGATTTCTAATAAAGAAGGAAAGGACTTAAAACAAAATGATTTCTTTTTTTTTCCTCGGTGGGTGTGAATGTGGTGAGCATGGGGAGGAAGGTGTGTGTGTGTGTGTGGTGCAGTGGTGGTGAGTGGGTTGGGGGGGTGGGGGTGGCAGATGGGAACAAATTTAGACTTATTAAGTTAAAGTAATACACAGTAGAACACATAAATCCAAAAGTTCTCTCACCTGTAAGGAATATGTTGGTGGGTTGAACTGTCTCTGTATTTCTTAGCCAGACCAAAGTCAATGATATAGACCTATGTAAGTTAAAAGCAATAATGCATTAAAATCTCCTGCAATATAGAACAAAAGGAGCATATAATAAAATTTCAACCAGAAAGCAGAGACCTGATTCGCACGCCTTCCCAAGCCCATGAGAAAATTATCCGGCTTAATATCCCGATGTAGGAACGATTTTGAATGAACAAATTCGACACGATTAATCTGGATTTGGAAAAATAAAAGCAAAATAGAATGATGTGATGAGAAATTAAAAGAGGAATGGAATTTAGAACTGTATGAAATTCTATGAAACTACCATTTGATCGGCAAGCATGAGAACTGACTTCAATGAGAGTTTCCTACTGCAGAAATTAAATAGATCTTCAAGACTAGGTCCAAGCAAATCCATAACAAGGACATTATAGTCTCCCTCAACTCCAAACCATCTCACATTTGGAATCCCAGCTGCAATCAACGGGGCAAAGTCAAATATTTGAACATAAACTTTATTTCTAGACTAGAAAAGGAGGGGGGAGAGAGAGGAAAAAAACAAAACTCAAGGTATCATTACTTCCTCCCTGCAGGATCCTGTACAACTTTGATTCATATAGCAACTGAGGATGCTTCGTCTTCACATTTTCCTGTTAATTAAAAAAAAGTTGAGAAGAAGATCATCACCTTCCCTATGTACTTAAAATACTATTTCATGATAACTAAAACAAACATGATATAGGAGGCAATGACTATCAAATTACTAAAACCAAGAAAGCAATTCTTATTCAGAAGGTGAAAAGTTTTAACTAATTGAATTGAAACAATAATTCAAGAAGAAAATTAGTTTAATAATTATGTCATTAAAACTGAAAGTCCCACCCTCATAAGAACTCATGAGTATGATTGATTAGCATTTAATAATTTCACACCGAATATCGAGTATATAATAAGGAATCCGAGGATAATGTATACAAGGATAATCGACACCAAAATGGAACTAAAACGCTGAACCTTCTTTTTCCCAGAAGATCGCCATGCATCATGCTTCAGATGAACATTACAATTTTATCCAAGACACTACACTTGAACCACCTCCTAATCCTATAAGATGGTATAACATTTTACTCAAATAGGAGAATTTTCTTTCTCCTCCCAATGCACATTAGCTAGAATGCGACTGACAATTCAATAGCAGATTATTACTCTTCTTTGCTTCCACTTGACTCAACTATACTAAGTTATAGATGATCATGTTAACACAAGATATATGCAATTAACACCGAGCTCGAATAAAAAACTAAACCAGAATACCAACCACATTGCTATACTAGAACAAAGAAATTAACATGCAACAAACTACAGTGCGAAAGAAACAGCCAAAAGCAAGAAAACCATGGAAAATTCAATAAAAATAGACACTGAATTTTAAGCAAGGACCACTTACAAGCTTAATGGCAACCTCTTCATTCGTCTGAATATTCGTACCTGGAAGGACAAAAAAAATTTAGACCATATTACACTAAGGAAACAGGGGAAAAGAAAAACGAAAGAGAATGTGTAACAAACCCAGATAGATCTCTCCAAAAGAGCCGCTACCGATCTTACGACCAAGACGAAACTTATTACCCACACGAGGTTCCATCAATTCAACTTGACAGAAATAATAAAAAAGAAAAGAAATTCGAAACCCTAACTATAATCAGAAACCCTAATTAGACCAAAAAATCCCCCAAATAAAAAAGCGAGGAAATTATATGGCGACACTAAATACCGAATCAAACCGCACCGACAATCATAAACATCCAAATTTTCGATCACAATTCTACAGCAAAATCAAAAGGGGAAAAAAAGAAAGAAGATCTAGAGCTGACGTGTTTGATCTAAACCAATAAAGGGAAAAATTCAAGCAACAAAAAAAAACTAGGGTTAGGTTAGATTAATGGAAAGATGGAAAAGGAAGGGAGGAGTAGCTAAGAAATCATAATTCTGTTTGTTTCTCTCTAAAAGCAGTAAAATTTGCACATTTTCTCTTTTTTTCTCGCATTGTGGATTTGATCCAATCGAAACAGAGAGGAAAAGAAGTAAAACAATGGAAAAAAAATACAATAAAATAAATAAAATAAAATAAAAGACTTTTAACGACGGAGGTTGTGTGTGTTTTTGTTATGTTTGTGGGTCTCGCTTTTTCTTTTTCTTAGCTTTCTTGCTTTCTTTTTCCTTTTTATTTTTAGTAGAAAATATACAAACAAAATTTAAAAAATAAAAAATCTGGGGTTTGATTTTGATTAATTAGGGAGGAGAGAGAGAGAATTACATACAGTTAATTGGCCACGCGTGTTGAGTACGCGTGCAAAGCAAAGGATGCGAAAGTTCTTGTGGCCCGCTCTGGTGTAAGAAAATAAATATTTTCGCGCCACTCTCAAAGGGTGAGGGTCCCCCCATCACGTGCTTTTTATCCCTCCTGTAATCTATGGAGGAGTGTGTTTGTCACGTGATCTTGTTGCCCTTTTTTTTTAAACAAAAAAAAAAATTTTGCTAATTGTTCAACTTAACGTGTTGTGAAAATTTTGAAAAAAATAAAATGTGTTGAGAGACTCACCCACCATAATCAGGTGTGCGACGTACATAACCAGGTGTGCGACGCAGGTTGGATCCGGATTAGTCAGGGCAAAGCCCCTCCATACCGGATGGGATACCCAAAAAAAAAAAGAAAATGTTCAATTAAAAGATCATGCGCGTTTAGCAATCTACTTTTTTGAAGTTTTATACGCAAGAAATTTCGAAAGTACTATAATTTTAAATGTGTTGCATCTTTAAAATGCTATACTATTAACATTAACCATATGCCCTAAAGTTAGCAATAAATAGTAAATATTAGTTTGTATATGGACAGGTGAATAGCTTCAATTTTGTTTCCTCCTCTAAAGTGTGTAGCAGTTAAACAAAAACTAAGTTTACTCTCTTCTTCATATGGATATGAAAGGCCTAAATAGAGGTTACAATTCTAGATAATTAAGGGGGATAGGATTCATTATAATATTTATGTGAAAGGAAAATATAATTACAAAAAAGGGCTCAATGGCAAGAACTTGCTAGAAACTAATATAGGGTCTTTTTAGTAATTTGGCAAGTGAGAAAAGACAGAAAATAACAAAAAAAAAGTTCAAATGGAGCCTCCTTATCGATCCTCAAAAGGGGCCTTTGGTAAATTCATTGGATCTTTCAAATAATATTTAGTATATATAAGTATGGTATTAACGTATGTAAAAATACTCAAGGGTTCAAAGTCGTCAATTTGGGACAATACTTATGTTGTGTGTGAGCCAATAACAGTGCAACACATGGCCATAATATCAAACAAGGCTCTAATCTTTTTAGGCCAATTTATCTAATAAATATAGTATTACATTAAATCATAAAATTAATAAAATAATTATTAAGTCATCACGTCGTTATCCTTAACGGCATTGAATCACACGTGTTATTTATGTGTCGAGTTTTATTTGATCATTTTTACATAAGTTAGGGACTTATATAACCAAATTAAGAGTATAGATCCAAAATTGAGTATTTTTACATATGTTAGCTAAGATAGTAAAAATTTGGAATTTGTTGTGAAAAGCACTCGAGTTCAAGTCTCCACCAACCCTAAACCCACATGCTACTAGACTATTTTTCACAAAAAGAAAAAATGAAACATAACGTATGTTGGATTTTGGACTTAAAAGTCAAAAGTACATATAACTTGAATATTGCTTTTTTTAGAAATCACTAATATCCGATGACCATCTTAGGCCCCAACTAGTCCACAGTCAATGCGTGTGAGATATAGGTTTGGCCTTTGTTTGGGTTAATTGGATTTGAGTATAGAATCAAAGCATATATATAGTTTCATTTGTCTATATAAATGGTAGTAAACAAAATAGACCATATTCTCGCCAAAAAAAAAAGATATAATTTAAATTTAAATTATGCAAAACTTTTAAATGCTTTAGTAAACAAAAAGTTTTTTTTTTTTGAGCAATTAGTAAACAAAAAGTTCACAAGAAAAGAACTGCATGGAAAAAAATTTTGAATAATTTGAACATACATATCATCATGCTTTCATTAATATGTGGCACACTAATTCCCAAGGTTTGTACATTCTTTTTTGTAATAGATTCTTTTGAGGTAATCTTTTTATAATAGATTAATAGATAAGGGTAGCGATAGCTTTGATATATATACACACACATGTATACATACATAAATACATATAATGTAGTAATAATCATAGTATATTGCATGTAAATGCATTCTGAATTATGGGTTTAACGGGAGAATATATATAATGCTTACTTATTGGGAAATGGCAATGCCACTGCCCTGAAAGTTAACCATGATGCAGGCTGAAAGTGTATTGAACATGGGCCCATATGGGCTCTACCGCCTGAGCATGAAGAAATTTTTGCTCAGCCCATAGTTCTAACTGTGGAAGTTTTTTGGTACAATCGGCTTATCTTGCTCAAACTAGAAACTAGTAGATCATTACTTCTACTTGCATAAAAATTAAAACTGACATGAAAATGAACATAAATTTGAAAGTTGTTGAAACCTTTCCTATCTGCCTTTGGTACTTGGTGAATGAACTGAACACCTCAAAATTGCTTCTTTTATGTTTAAGGAGAAGAAGGAACAAAAAGAAAGATAAGAAGTGACATTTGAGTCTATGCATGGGTCAACTAAACAGAAAGATAAAACATTTCCATATCCATATATATTACTGCTACCTGTATTTGTTTCATAGAGGGAGTAAAGAGTTAAAGGAATGACCCCATTGCATTTATTTATGGATTGAAGAAAGTGGAGCCACATTTGCATTTCCATCCTTCAGGCTCATAATTGGTATATTGAATTCCCAATTTATCAGTAGTTGTAGGAATTTGAATGGCGATACAAGGAGTGCAGCGTCCACACTTTCGTTGACAATTTGGTGGCCTTGATCCTAGTCTTCCCAACTTCCTGCTATTCTTAATTTCTTCTTCTTCACTCTTGCTTATTTCAACACCCTAAAATAACATAAGTAACAAATTAATCAAACACTTAAAATTAATGTCACCCAAACACAGAAAGAGCAAAACAAAACGGACCTGTTTAGAGTCAAAGGCAACTCGGAGCAACTCTGCAACTTCACCTGTTTCATCAAATTTAGATAAAAAGAAGCAAACCCAAATCAGGAATTGGATTCTTGTGGTGTCCACAAAAATATATAAAGAAAGCCTAGTATTAGAACAGGTTAGAAAGGAACGTTTGCTTCTGAAACTAGGGGAATATGCCAAAAATCTGGCAAAGAGAACGATTTTTCAAGCAAATTAAAATAAGTGAACCAGACAAATAAGAGAAAGGAATATTATGGAGGAAATGGCGAACCTTGTCGGGGAGTAGCAGCATCATCATGAAATGCTAAACACCTAGTTGATACATCAAACCAGCAGCTAATTATCTGCAGAGCTATAATGAGAAAATAAAACATCTTTTGCTTCATTTTCCTAAGGATTCCGGATTGATGATGATGATGGGAAAATCTTTAGACTCCAACAAGAGACTGAGAGATAAAGAAAGGAGAGAGAGATGGATGTTTAAGGAGATAAAGAATAGGTTTTGAAACCGACAAAAAAAATTAGACAGGAACCTTATGATATGAAATCTTCGAGTTCCAGATGTCTTGGTGGAGAGAGATCTTGCTTCGCAGACAAGTTATTCTGACTTCTTATCAAACAGATTGGAGAGGGAACACCATGCTTTTTTGATTCTGAACCTGTGTTTTCCTTTTGACAACTCTACTGGCCTCTACTAGTATAAAAATTTTCATTTGAAAATTCTTGTACACATATTTTAAATCTTTTTTTTTTTTTATCAAGGCATGCAGTACTCTTAAAACTGACTAGGTCAAGTACTTTTTACTAATTAATTCATCGTATCCTTTTTTGTTATCGCAATTAATTATCATTGTGTATTTGTTTATGTCTTTAATGCATAAAAAAAATAGTAAATGTGAAGAAATTGATTTATTTGAAGAATCATAATTAAGTCAAAGAGGAAATCATGATCATTAATTTTTAGATATCTTACCAATACCTAAAAATATCCCTACAATTTTTCTCTTGTCTGGTGTATATATATACCTATACCTGTAATTTCTCCCATTAATAGATTATGTTCCTCAATTCTTGCTATTGTATAATAATAACATGCAATTATGATCAAAATGAATACAAAACATAATTTTCTTCTCCAAAACTTGGCATTGTCTAATGTGAAAAAGTAAAAAAAAAAAATCAGAATACTAGCTAGGGTAAGGACTAATGGGAAGCCTATATATTGATTCCACTTAACCTTGTTAACTCAGTGAATGAGGCTGCGCTTAGCATAGTAGTGCAATAGTAGTGTGATTGATGTTGTTTAGCAACTATACATATGAGATTAAACTGTACAGATTAAATTAGATAGTGTATAGATGAAATTATTAGAACATCAACTGAAACAGAGCTTACAATTATGTTTTGTTTAGGTCCAAAACGATGATTAACAATTAAATAGTGGTAAAATATTAGAGATACACGACCAAATAAAAAAAATGGAACAAAGTTTTGGAATGTGCAAACTGATAGTGGGCATTTCCAAAATGAAGAATCCCCCAATGACAGCCCTAGGAAACTTGGGAATGCAATAAAAATCCATAGGCTGCACCCATTGCCTACAAACAGAGCCTCATCTCTTTGAGAGGGGTTTTGTTGATAACCTTGATTATTCAAACCACAGAAATAGAAAAATGAGACGAAGAAATACACAAAATTTACACAAACAAAAAAAGAAATTTAATTTAATTAAAGAAAATAAGTAAAGGGTCGTCGAGAGAAGAGAAGAGAAAGTAGTGTCAATATCCAAACAGGTTGGTCTGATAGGGAACCAACCTTCTTAATCAGAATTGCTTGGGGCTTAGCTTATTACTTATAATTAATAATTAATAATAAAGAAAAAGAAGCGTGGATTTTAGTGATTAATGCGACAGATCAGAGACTAGCTAGCTCTAGCTAGAGGCCAGATGGATGGTCCGTGGCCTGGTTCTGGTCTGGTCCTTCTTTCTCCTCTTTAAATTAAGAGCTTCAACAATCCAAGTCGTGCTTTTTACTGACTCGCATCATTGTCTCATCACTATTGCCAGTACCACTATTTTGTTTTTGTGTTGTGTTACAAACAAGTTTATTAGAGTATGATAATCTAATTAATTTCCTTCATCTTCGTCACATTATCATCAAATGAAAAAGAGAAATTGCTTGGGAGGACATTTTTATACTAATAAAATATAAATAAATAAATAAGAGCTACTAGCTAGTAGTAAATAATAAATGCTCAAACATACATAAATCATGACAATACTGGTTCTAAATTCAGACCAAAAGTTGGCACAACTCATATATATATATGGGTCGTGACTCGTGAGTCGAGACTTGAGAAGTCAAGACAGTTTCTAAAAGAAAAAAATGGGCTGCAGTATCTTTTGATTGAGGGCTAGCATTAAAAGCAGTGGTCATAGTTGTATAGGTTTACCATCGTTTCACTATTTCATTATGTTTCGAATCAAATGGAGTTTAAATTTAAATTTCATTTCAATCAATATTCTAATGATCTCATATATACAGTACCTAATCTAATTGGTACAACATAATTTCATTTGTACAGTTTGCTAAATAATGTCAATCACACCGCTATTATACCATTCTACTAAACATAGCCATTAATCAATGGTGCATACGGTGCGGCCCCCCTAGCGTTAGCATGACTAATCTAATTCGCTTTATCCCAAATGTATATATAGAGATAGACCGACCAGCTAAAGAGATGGTGGAAGGTTTGTTACTGTCTGCCTAAGTTTATAGGGGTTTGGAAATTATGAATATTGAACTTCCTATATCAAAATTCGATAAACTTTTTTTGTCAAAAAAATCAATAAAATTTAAAGATAATGAAAATACTACTAGTATATTTAAAGTCTGATCTGAGTTATGATATGATGAGTGATTTGATTATTCACTGCCTTTTCCTTCTTTTCTACTACCTTTCTGCAAAACGTCATATATGCACCTAGTTTCGTTGTTCTCAACCCTAGCTACTTCCATTTGCCTTTACAAGAAACACGTGATTTACCTCCACTTTGTCTCTTGGCCTCACCATTTCTATTTTAATTAATAATTAGACAAATCATATTTTTTACTAAGCCATTTGCATAGACAAATAATACTTTTTTTAAAAAAAATAAAAGTACAAAAACAATTTTGCAAATGGCTTAGCAAAATTGTTATTGTACTAACATACTAGTAGTAAGTAACCAAAAATGATTATTAGTGGGATCATTACAAATATATGAACAAACTTTCAAACCCATTTATTTTATTTCCTTTCATGTATTCTACAACTATTACAATTGGGAAAAAAAAAAGCCAGAAGTGGGATAAAAATTGCCTGGCTCAATTGAAAGAAGTTATTAAATTAAATACACTAAAAGAATGATGAATAAAAAAAAATAATGAACTGTAAATGGCGAAAACATGTGGTGGGAGAGGTTCCCATATTTGGGATCGGACGCGTCTCGACTCTCTGAAGTAGTCGGGCTCAATTAGGTCACCGGATACCGAAAGAATGGACATTTGAGTCTTCGACCCAAATACTATACAAAGCTGTGTTAGAGTATAACTGACTTAGCTTAGCTGGCCGCTGAAATGGGCCTTGGACTTGGCAAAGGACGTGGGCTGGGAAGGCCAATTCCTGAAATCCCTGGGGAAAGATGGACCCTTGGGCTGGGCCGAGGTGAAGGAATAGGCCCATACTTGAGGAACCGAGGACTAGGAGCCACCCTGGGTGACAGATTAACCTGTTCCAGTGCTTTCGACTGTAGGTCAGTCGGGTACTCCCGCACGCACCCGATTCGGGGTCCAACCCCAGAGGCCCACTTGCTCGACAATCTCCTTGCAAGATTGAAAACCGGCTTTTCCTCATTGATAATCTTTTCGTCTTGTTCTTGTTGTTGTTCAGTTTCTGTCATTTTTACCCCTCTTATGCTGTCACCTTCATCACTTATCTTTGATTCCTCAGCTGGGGCAGATTGTCCATAAACGTAGTCATCATCAACAGCACACCTCTGTGAATATTAAACAAGCAATTACATCAGCAAATTAATTTATATCCAAGTAATTAATGAATATTGATCAAGTGTTAATTAAATTTTTATACCTTGACATTAGTGAGATTTACATGATTATCCTCGAGGAAGTTAATGAATTCCATGAAGTTTTCTTCTGTTGGGTGATAGTGACCACTGTAAGGCCATATAGCCTGCAAAAGAAAATGACACAACATGTCAGAATTATTACATTACATATGAACAAGACAAGAATTATATATATAATTACATATGCATGCAGGAATTATTAATTATGTTTATACCTCAAGAACTCCGTCGCGGGCAACTAATCTTCCAGCTGCGGTGGTTGCACCTCCGGCTAGAAAACTAGAATGTTGAAATTTACCCTTTTCTTTTTGACCAACATATAAGGCTCTAGTTGTGCTAAGCACAAATATCCATTTGGATTTCCCTATTGTATCCACGGATGAGCCATTTTTCTTGAAAACAAGCCTTCCATTTTCAACTATTACCTCATACTCTTCCCTTTCTTTCTGCAAAATAATTATAAAAATTTGTAAACACAACTATTCTTAATATAAGGCGGCCTTAATTTTATTGAAAGTTTTGAATCTGAAAAATTAGTGGTCATAGAAAACATACCGGTCCAAGATATGTAATGCATTGTTGTTGTAACTTTTTTCTTGAACACTTGTCAAGATTTACTTCTTTTCCATCCCCAACATCCAACCTTGAAGAAAAAAAGATAAAAAAATGTGTTAGATAATGTTTGATATATAAATAAAATCTTTGACTTTTTTTTAGAGATAATATCAGATATGATAAACTACTACTTTGCTTCTACTAATTGTTTAAGTTGATGAATATATGAAAAGGCTGCGATAAATAAAATATAAAATAAAATAATTACCAGTAGAAGAAAGGTTGGGAGCTTTCACTTGTGAACCAAACGTCATAATACAAGTGTAAGTTATGTCCATAACGATGCCGTGGATCAATCTGTAACAACACATAGATAGGAACAGCCATTCGGTTATTAATTTTGATTTCTTAATTAAACCAATAATTAATCTTGGGTAAATTAAAATATTGTAAAGGACTTACAGCTTCAAGCCAATGTTGGAGAGCTAGTTTTTTGGCCTTTTCATCCTTGGACAAACCCTTTCCCACCTGCAATTATAGGCAACAAATTTCATTATAATGAAATTAATACTATTCAAATCGATTTGAATGTGAAGAAAAAAAAAAAAAAAAAAAAACCAACCTTGGCGGCTCTTGTCTTGGCTCTAGCCCACCGGGAAACCGCAGTTTCTGGTTTTTCGACATTGAAGAACGAGACAGAACTTTTCCTTAACTCAGCAAGGTCTAATAACTTCCACCATAGCTCCTCAACAACCACTGCACAATCCGCAAGGTTTCTTCGAGTCCGGTAGCTTTTATAAACTTTCTGAAGCTTAACAGCCGCCGCATCGAGCTCACTAGCTGGTTTAGGAGAGAAAAAAACGAATGGCTCTGGACATGATTTTGGTAGAGAAAGTGTGGGCATTGGCTTATGATTTAGCCCATTCGAACCTGCTCTGTCTTGTTGATCTCCAACCACAATATTATTATTCTTAAACGACACAGTTCTTTCAACAAGTAGTGTATCAGGTTTGCTTCTTCTCAATGTGATTGAATTCTTCCTCTGAAATTTATCTGTTCCATTTGAGTTCGTCATGGTTCCTCAATCTCACAGAGACAGACTTCGATCGATCGGTCGGTTTATGACAAGATAATTATATATGTTTTTTTTACCTGCTAAACAATATGATCATTGATCAGAAAAAACTAAATTACAAAATAGTCAGGTTTTGTTGTATTATCACCATATATAAACAATTTATGTTTAAATATTTGTTCATTTGCAGTTTTGCACCCCAAAAGAGAGAAAAAGGGCTAAGTTAAAGCTAAAAGCTAAAAAGGGAAAGCCAACATGCAAGTTGCAACTGATTAACTCCAATAATTGAACAGAATGAAAACAAAAACACCCCAAAAAAGAAGAATCATAAACAAATTAATATGAAAAAAAAGGCAAATAACTGATTTCTGGAAAATTACCTGTATTCTGATTCCTGAAATGAATATAAGTGGTTTTCAGATATTTTTCCTTTTGCCTCTCTCAAAGAAAGAAGATTTGGGGAGTTTGATATGTTTCTGACTCTGACTGCCTTCTCTGATATATATAGGGAAGAATAAAGTAATTAAAAACAACTGTAATGGAGTCCACTTAAACCTTCAAATACGTACCAATCCGCAGTCCTTGAAATCTCGTACATGTATATCAAGAAATTTATATAAGATTAAGATAGATTTTGAATATTAAAAAGAAAAAAAATTGGGATTAAAAAATATGGGTCTAATTCAACGGTTTAGGCCCTCGTGGATTTTGATGCATTCAACGCTTGAAATGTTGGAATTCTTTATGGAAAAATGGGAAGGGATTTTAGCGTTTTGCTTCTTAAAGGGTCATCAGGTTTCCTTCCTGGAACCTTGATCAACGACCCTACCTTCAATTTCAAAACCTTACAAAAATGAAGAAGTTCTGAGATTTACAGATGAAGATAAAAACGAAGATTGGTCAAATAAAGTAAGCTTTTTGCAATAAAAGGAAAGCTTCCATGAAAGTACACGAAATGGGGTTTAAAATATTTCCACAAACCCCAAAAACACTACTGGGATTTTGTTTTGTGAATCAATAACAGTCAGTCAACAACTTTTAGGTCATGGCTTGAGTCATGTACACGGTTTGTTTGTTTTTTTTTGTTTGGGGTTTTATAATTAGATTTTGTTGTTTTTTTACTGTTGTTGTTGCCCACTGTTGCCGTTATCCTGCATTCAGTTTCCCACCAGCTCCTTTATAATTTTCTTGACTTCCCCTTTTGCACAGCACGATATTACGTACTTTCTTGTCAAAGTGGAAACTGATTTTTTTGAATTTTCTTTTTCATCCACATGTATAAAGACTATAAAGACTAGAATTTTATTGCATGATGACCATAAATATCATCGTGTATATATATTCATTCATAGCCAAAAGTAGGAAGAGTTTACATTTCTTCTCCTCATCAGTCAAGTATAATAAACGCTGTGAATGACACTGTTATTTGTGCCTAGAATTCTGGTTAATCTGCTTCGAATTGTGACCCGATGTGGATTTTTATCGAAGGTCTGCGATGGATTTTTCCTAATCAAAATAGGAACTAAATATCCTATGTTTATACAAAGGGTCTATATCTTGTATTCTTGATGTGTTATATTGTTTTCTTCCAAATAATAAGAATCTCTCTCTGTTCGCAGACGCAGATCAAATTGATCGAACCACGTAAATCTTTTTATTCTTGTTTATTATTTTAGACTTGTTTAATCGTAACAGACACATCAATTTTCATCTATCTTACTCATATTGAGAATATCGAAAACTCTGTTTCTTTGATTGAATTTTAAAAGGAATAAGAGGCATTAATTCGGACGGTCCATGGGTGATTTATACAAAAATTAATGGCTGCAAATACTGCAATTGCAATGGCCTGCGTAGGCAGGGAAAGGTTTTACTACTACTTTTTACCAAAATGATCATGCACAGTTCTGTGGCCGTGGGTCAAAATCAAACAACTTTTTAAAGAGAGACTGGTCAAGAATCAAGATCGTCAATTAGTCTTTGATTTGATTAGGTTTTGAACTAGTGAACCTCCCCTTAATTAGGCTGAGAAGGAAAAAAAAAAAACTTTTTGAACCCTTTTTCTTTTCTGGCCAAAAGAAGAAAGAATCCTTTTTCTTTTCTCTCTTCCCGAAGCCAACCAAAATAAATCCAAAACGAAAAACAGGTGAGCAATTAGATAATAATGAAACAGATTTAAATTAATCATGTAAACTTAATTTAATTATCTTATTATTAAGGCAAAGCCAAAACTATTATTCCATCCAACAGGGATTAAAATTTTCTACTTTGCAATATGCCAATATCTTTGACTAATATGAACTCGTTTGCTTGGAAGAAAACATCGTAGTCTGTAATCTTGTCTTGTCTTGGTATTATATTTTGACTAACATTTTTATAACCAATTAATCAAATTATTACTTGAAGAAGTGTTTTTCACATTTTACATCCTATACTATTGTTAGTATTATTATATTTTTTTTTAGGAAAGGAGTATTATATTTCAAAATCCAAACATTTTCATATTATTGATAATTACATGTAGAGGTGAACACTCTAATATGATCAAACGTGGGTTAATTATTTTCCATGTGATAAAATAAACTGATGGGAAGAAATTGACATGCTAGGAACCGAGTAATAAATTTGTTTTTTTTTTGGCAGTAAGTAATAAATTTGATTTGAGGTATTAACCAAGTAATAATAAAGTTTGTGTAACACTTGCATTAACGAAAAGTTTTTAATTGAAAATAATCTTAGAAAATTTGACACCTGAGTTGTTAGCTCAATTGGTGAGTGCATCCTATTTGGACATAACGTACTGGGTTTAAATCTCACGAGATGTGAGTTCCGTTTATTTATGTGTTTGTCTGTTAAATAGTTTGTTAAGTAGGTTATTTAAGGTAATTTTTTAGTTTGGCTTGAATTCTCATTTAGATGTTTGGCACATTGAGATTTATTCGGATTATAATGAAATTTTACTTGTACCACTCAAAAAAAAAATCTTAGAAAATTTGAGTTTTAATCAAATTAAAAGGTGAGATATTCCAAACTAAGTCATTGCATAAATGTTTGATTTCAAATTAAGTAATTAATCTTTTATTATCTATTACGATGAAATATTAACATTAATTTTTTTCCCACTATTATTAATCATCTAAAATTGTGTTTTCATGACTCTAAAAGAGTGTGTCCCTTTCACGTACGGATACTATAGCTTCAAAGAGAGTGGACGCATAGCAAATTCAGAAAACTTCGAGGAAATTGATTCCTGCGGTTGTTTGGATGATCGATAGTGTGCGTTGAAATTGGGGTGGAAAATAAAATAAAAGTTGCATCCATTGTCGTTATTTTCCGCCATAGCTATCAGGGTGGTTGACCAGTCGGTAACCGTGACGTGTGCGCCACATTTTTAAGGGTGTTTTATATACTTTAATTTTATTTATTTATATATATTTATTCTCATAGTTTTATATAATTGCATTGCATGGACTAATTGTTAGTGTTGTCAACGTTTAGCAAAAATTCTCTCAAGTGGGGCGCATATTCCTACTCGCTATGCTCGTACTATTTAGCATGGACTCTTGACACCCAAAACTAAAAAAGATGAAAAAAAAATTTGGGGTCATTTTAAAATAGCAGAAATTTAAAATATAAATTTCATTTGTCATGGAAGGGAAATTCCACACAGCCTACAAAATTTACCTGAAATTTGTCCCCCATTACATTTCATGACTAATCATCTCATGTTATGTAGCAAAACTTCACTTAAATAGTGGTAAAACTAATCTACTGAACCAACCGTGTAAGAACACGTCATGCGAAACCAAATTTCGGATCAATTTTTTTGGATCATGTAGCAAAACTCGTTATAGAAGTAGAGCATATAGATCAAGGAGCTCCTAAAGACAAGTTTTTAACTAAGTCCTTTTGGTAACTATCAAATTGGCTAACCAAAACACGGGACAGCCAAGATATATAAAGGATTTTTAACAAAAAAAAAGATATATAAAGGATATTATGATGATGTAACAAGCTCCCCCAAATTTGGCTCTTATTAAATTCTGACAGTTGCTTAATTCTTAGTATTAAATCATATCTATTAAGCCTACTTAGAATATAGCTTCTTCTTTTTTTTTTTTTGAGATATACTTAGAATATAGCTAATTACTAAATTCAAGCTGGTAAAATATTACAATGATGATTCCACCAAAAAAAAAATATTACAATGATGTCGGCATAATTAGTTTTTGATTTTTGCACGTCGGCATAGATATAGTTTATCATTAATTGTACAAATTAAGTATAGTATAACATATATATGTTACCTAAAAAAAAGTTTATATTTTTTTGATACATAAAAAAGGTTTATTGGTTTCAAAAAAAATCCCATTACATAGTATGGAATCTAATTAGAAAATTCCATACATATTAGTGCCTACTATTTTTTTTTTTAGAAGTCATTAGTGCCTACTAATTTAATTCTCAATGATTAACTCCTTAGTCATCACTATACTACTATAGTCTATAGCTACCGGTAAGAAACAAAATAAATAATATATATAAGAGATACAAAATAATACACAATATATATTAAGCCAGAAATATCTCAAGGATCACAACTATATGTTCAACCAAAAAAAAATCACCTATATGGCTAAATTAATGCTAAAATTAACTAAATGTTTTACTTGCATTACAAATTATTATTATATATATGGACCAAATCCATATATTATCGACTAATTATATTTTCATAAGATTCAAACACAAAAATCTATTTGGGTAACATTAAGTTCAAAATTCAGTCGACCTCAAATACATTAATGATCATATATAAGACATTTGTATTTGAGATTTAAATTAAAATTATTGTTATTCTCCTTTTGGCTGCGGAAATACCCACATTCTCAATAGTTGGAATATTGGATTCGGAACCTTCTACTAACAAAATTAAAGGAAAAAAAAAAAGGAATATTACGCAAATAAAATGTTGTTGGCATTATGATATGAGAAATGACCACGAAGTTATGAACAAGAAAACTTTTAACAAAATTAGGTTTTACTTTTGTTTCTATATAGCAGACATAGATGGAATGAATGAACAAAAATTCCAAATCTGACTGCTGAACAAATCTCTGAATAATTCTAATTACTAGAATATATATATATATTGTATAATATATTAGGATTTCAACATATATTGTTTTTGTTGATGGTGGGGGATGCAATTAGCTGGAGAGCAATATCTGGATAACTTATAAATCCGAAAAACAAAAATAAAAATCAATGCACGAATGTTCAAAGAATATTAAAAAGGAAAAACGAAGCCGAAAGAAAAAAAAAATTCAGGGCAATTTTAGTTGACAGATTCCAAGAAGCCGCCTCGAAGGAGAGTCAGAGTGTGTTAATTGATAAAACTATACACAGCTAATAGCTTCTTAATTTTAAACTAATTTTTTTTTTTCTTTTTTCTTCGAAGATATGGAGAGAATGGATTTTGACACAAACATTGAATCATGCCACTTCTCAACTTTCCAGCAGACTTGCCTTTCTCCTAATCCTAATTAACATTAATATATATATATATATATATATACATTTTTTAAATATGTTGCTTTATAGTACTACGTACTCCAAGTTGACACAAGATATATATCCAAGCTGTAACATATCGAATTTAATGATTTAACAATGCCAACGAAGCTTCTCATATAAAAAAAATGAAGATCATATCAATTGAACAGTATTTGGAGTCAACAACATTGAAATTATCTTTTCCATCGGGTATTTGGTCCGGTGATAGAATGTTGGACTCTTAGTTCTAATTATCAAAATTCGATTTCTAACAACCTTAAGTAAAAAAAAAAAAACATTGAAATTACTTTTAACACAAGACAAGTTAACCTTGTTCGAGTTGCGTTGGCCCCATTATGAGGATAGAGCTCTCCCAACAATGGTTTTCTCCGTTCACAAGACTCGAACCCGAGAATTACTTAAAAGGAACAAATGTCAAACTACTTGAACCAACCACTTATTGATAAACTTTTTTTTTTTCCTAATCACCTTGTTATAATACTAGACATTTAAAAAAAAAACTGTGGCCCGGCCCGGTGAACCAACGAAGTTTGAGTTTTCAAGTTTTCAATAGAGAAGTCCAATAGAGTCCAAATGTTAAACTCATATTTTAAGATGGACCGTTCAACCATGAAGCCCAAAGAAAATTTCCGGCGTTTTAGAACAATGGTATCTATCCCTGGCCAAAAAAAAAAATGGAGTACAGGTGTCAAATTATAATTGGTAGATGACAGTGAAGTTTCTTTGTACGAACCGGGGCCCAACAAACGTTTCTGGGCCTTGATGTTGATGATGAGTTTAGTGTTTAGTACAGTCTGGCTGGCTTTGCTGGCGCACAAATATCCGCGTTCCGTTGTTATCGCAAACTGTCTTTTTTTCATTTGAAAGAAGACATCAGCCAATCGCAACTTACTTCATATTCCGACATCCACAAATCTCAGACACCAAGGCAAGAACGCAACTCTAATGGCAGAAGAGCATAAACCCAGTTCGCCCCACTCTCTGTCTGGTAAGATTGTTTTTTTTTTTTTTTTTGACCCAATCATATTACATTCTTATTTTTACTAATATGAAGTTGAAGTACTTTTTGCATTTTCTCTTTTTCTTCAATCCATTATTTGTTTGCAGCTTTCCATCGCTAATACATTAGGATTAGTTGTATTTTGATGCCATATGGTTCATTTCTAATTGAGAATTAGTAGTATAAACAAACAATCCTTGTCAATGGTAGCAGATGATGTACATAACATGTTTGATAAAGCAAAGGAAGGGATTGGATCAGTGATTCATGCGACAAAACTACCTCATTTTCATAAGGAAACTCATGGAAGACGTGATGATATTGATGAGAATACCCCATTGGATGATGTCAAAGCGCCTAATGTGTTTGAAAGAGCAAAGGAAGAAATTGAGGCTCTTGTTGAAGCAATCCATCAGAAGAAAGAGTCTCATGATGATAAAAGGTTCTTTCTCATTTGAATTGTGTATGGCAATACTTAATTTCACTTAATTTAATTTACACTGAATCATTTTTCAGGGATCATTCTGCCAAGGAAGAATCCAAACATGAGGAACCAGGTTTTTTTTTTTTTTTTTTTTGCTAGTTCAATTGGCTTGTGCTTACTTCTTAGATAACTCTTAGTGCTAAACATGCTCTGCTTGATATTGGCAGCCCCCAATTTGATTGAAAGAGCAAAGGAAGAAATGGAGGCTCTTGTAGATACATTCCATCACAAAAAAGAGTCTTATATTCATGATGATAAAAGGTTCAATTTTTTTTTCTTATATAATAAAAAGGTTCAAGGGTTTTCTGCGTACTTAATCTCACAGAATGCTAAATTTCCAGGAACCATTCCACCAAGGAAGAGTCAAACCATGAGAAACGAGGTTCTTCACGACTTTCTTGACTCATGCTCATTGGTTAGATATGTGTAGCTTTTATGGTTTATGATGAACTTTAGTGCTATACATGCTATTTTATGGTTGCAGAAAATGGTGTCAAATCCCCCAATTTGATTGAAAGCGCCAAGGAAGATATTGAAGCACTGGTTCATAAAGGAAAAGAATATTTCCATAAGGAATCTCATGGAAAGGATAGTGATAGTGATGAGGATGATGTGAAAGTGTCTAAGGTGTTTGAGCAAGCAAAGGAGGAGATTGAGTCACTTGTTGAAACAATCCATCAAAAGATAGAGTCTCACACTGATAAAAGGTTACCATCTGATGAATTTGAATATTGAAAATTTTTCAGGACCATTTTTTCTTGATAGTTAATATAACATCACACTGAAATTTCAGGGATGGTTCCACCAAGGCAGGATCGAAGCATGAGAAACCAGGTTCTAATTTGCTAGTTTATTGGCTTATGTTGCTTATTTCTAGTCTTGATGATAAACTTGAGCACTATATGTGACATTCTTATGTTGGCAGGAATTGCTATTAAGGCTTCCAATTTGATTGAAAAAGCTAAAGACAAGATTGATACAATCTTGAACAATGACAAGTCACCAAATCATCATTACAAAGAAACTCATGGGAGGAACGATGACATTGATGAGAACACCCCAATAGATGAAGTTAAAGCTCCTAATCTGTTCGAACGAGCAAAAGAAGAAATCGATGCTATTGTTGGAACAATGCAGCCAAAGATAGAATCAAATGATTCTGTTCTCTCAGCAAAGGAAGAAGGGGGATTCAGGCACTGTCTTGGAGTTGGGTTGGAAAAAGTTTGCCACCCTTGGGGCAGCAAGAGAGATTAAAACCAAACTCTCTATATAACTGTCAAGTTTTCTGCTTTTTTTTTTTTTGGTTAAAAATGATCAACTTAGAGTGAAGCATTCGTGAATGGTTGTTTTTTTTTTCAACAATTTGGTGAATTCATTGGTTTCGTTTCTCATTTTTTTCTGAAAGTGATTTATGGTGAAGTTAGCTTCTTGTGTTGTCAGCATCCTATCCAAAGATAGTATAGTAATTTAATAGACTTAATGCCCTTTTTGCCCCATGAACTTGTATGATTTTGACGTTTTGCCCCTTGAACTTGCAATTTGAAGCCATTTTAGTCCCTCTCAAACAATATTGCTGATGTGGCAATGCCACGTCAACGCCTTGGTCTGATGTGGCAATGTCATGTCAGTAATACCGTTTGAGAAGGTCTAATATGTTTTCATATTGCAAGTTTATGGGGCAAAAGGTCCCAAATTAAAGTTTAGGGGGGCAAAAGGTCAATTTTAGACAAGTTTAGGGGGGTAAAAGGGGACTTTTGTCAAGTTAATACTTCTAACTTTTCTTAATTTTGAAGCATCATTTATCTGCCAACATTTTGAGTTAACTTTTCGACTGGTTCATAATATGGCCAAGTTCCAGATTCAGTTGCTGACAAGTGACAAATAGTCAAAAATTTCCAGCAATTTCCATTACATCAGGCTCGCACCATTGCCCCCTTAAATGCCAATGTATGTATCTATCTGTTCAATTAATTTGATTGTTTGGGACTCATCAAATCCCCAATCCAAATCTATTTAATGCCCAAACAGAAACAAACGAAACTCTTGTCTTGTTGCTAATAGCCTAACAGTCTCAGTTTTCCATTTTTAGTAGGTTGTCCTGCTACTTTTGAATACTAAAACTTTGCTTATCCAAAACAAAACCCAAAAGCCAAAAAGAAATGAAAAAACAATGGTGAATGATTGGAAACAGACAAGATTCCATGACTAATTAGATTGAAGTAAAAACATCAAACATGTTGGGTAATGAGGTTGGCTACAAGTACAACTTTTCGAATTAAAGTAAAGCCGCATTGTTCAAATGGAAGAAAACTATGGCGTAAAAAATTGTGACAAAAATAATAATAATGACGAAATTTTGATAACGGCCGCAACAGAAATTCAGCTCCAAGCTTTTAATTATCTTATATATACACTTCACCACAAAATTCCAAGCTTAAATAGTTAAATTACCCTTGAAAATGATTTTTCATTTTTTTATTAATAATTTAATTTACTACCAATTTGGATAAAATGGAAAAAAAAAGTTATAAAATGCTAGAAATGGTTTGGTTGGCTGGTTAGGTGAGTCTGAGAAGAAATCCTAACCGTTAAACCCAGATTCTGCCAAAAAGAAAAAAAAGGCAGAAATACGGTGATCCTGATGTACGGACGAAAAGCCGGGGGGAAAATGAATCTATGACTGCATAATAATGGGAAAAAGGCAATCTTATAGTAAAAAAAAAAAAAATCTAATGAACTGAAAAACTTTTTTGGTTTTTAGTACTTTTTGTTCATCTCTCTGTTTTTATTCTTTCACTTCTTCGTCACGCCCATGTTCATCTTTCCAGCTGATGCTAGCAATGGCTACTTCTTCCTTTATCTCTCTCTTTTGACTTTTTGTTTTCTCTCTGCCATCCATGGCGGTTTCTATTGAATCTATCACCCTTTATTTCCACAACTCAAAGCCACCCTTTCCATCGCTGAATCCTTTCTTCTTCATTACCAGAATCAATGGCTTTGTAATAATTAGTCTCAAATAAATTTACCCTTTTTTTTCTTTCATTTTGCTCCCTCTCTTTATCAGTTTATCTCCATCTTTTTCCCATGGATAACAGATATGGCTTTTCGGACTCCAATGACATCAGCAACAACAGCAGCACTTGCTGCATCGCGGCTCCGACCAACACCGAAACTTTCGCTTCATCAGAACCGTTGAACACTCCCGACATCGCCGCGCTTCAACTTCTTTCAAGAAACCTCGAGTCCGTTTTCGAATCGCCGGATTCCGATTCTTTCTACTCCGACGCCAAAATCGCGCTTTCTTCGGGCCGGGAAGTTTCCGTTCACCGCTGCATTTTGACCGCGAGGAGTCCGGTGTTCAAGAGCGTTTTCTCGGGGCTGAAAGAGAGAGGAGCTAAATTGGAGCTGAAAGAGTTGGCTAGGGACTACGAGATTGGCTACGATTCGCTTGTTGCCGTTTTGGCTTATTTGTATAGTGGAAGAATAAGGCCGTTGCCAAAAGGCGTTTGCGTTTGCGTTGACGATAATTGCTCACACGTGGCGTGTCGACCTGCCGTCGATTTCATGGCTGAAGCTTTATACGCAGCTTTTACTTTCCAGGTCTCTGAATTACTCGCCCTTTATCAGGTCAGTAATCACTAATCACTCTAATGTTATGAATTTGTAATAAAAAAAAAAAACAAAAATTTATGACAAATTTAAAGATTGTGTTCTGTTTTTTTCAACTCCAGAGGCATCTGCTAGACATTATGGACAAGGTTGCAATAGATGATATCTTGGTGATTCTTTATGTTGCAAATATTTGTGGAAATGTCTGTGAGAAGTTGCTGGCAAAGTGTATAGAGACCATTGTAAGATCTGATGTTGACATTGTAACACTTGACAAGGCCTTACCTCATGACATTGTGAAACAAATTACAGATTACCGCCTTGAATTTGGTATAGACAAGGTTGAGAACAGAGGTTTTCCTGATAAACATGTAAAGAGGATACACCGGGCGTTGGATTCGGATGATGTTGAGTTAGTGAGAATGTTGCTGAAAGAGGGTCATACTAATTTGGATGAGGCACATGCACTTCACTATGCTGTGGCATACTGTGATGCTAAGACTACTACTGAATTGCTTGATCTTGGACTTGCTGATGTTAATGGAAGAAATTCGAGGGGTTATACTGTGTTGCATGTTGCTGCAATGAGGAAAGAGCCTAAGATTATAGTATCTCTTTTAACAAAAGGCGCACGCCCATCTGATCTCACGTTGGATGGTAGGAAAGCTCTTCAGATCTCAAAAAGGCTCACTAAAGCTGCAGATTACTATAAATCTACTGAGGAAGGAAAGGCGTCTCCAAAGGACCGTTTGTGCATAGAGATTTTGGAGCAGGCAGAAAGAAGAGATCCATTGCTTGGGGAAGCTTCTCTTTCTCTTGCCATGGCTGGTGATGATCTAAGGATGAAATTATTGTATCTTGAAAATAGAGGTAATTTTCATATCATAATCATCCTTTTCTATTCATGTCATTATTGTCATATGAATGCCAGTTTTTTAGCCATTAGAATGTTCATTTCTTCTTTACTGTTCCAATCTATCATAGTGTTTTAGACAAATCTGCATCAAGGAGCTCTATGGTTTTCCTTTGCATCTGCCATTTTTGCTTTTACCATGAATGGTCATGCAGCTAATACCGTGGGCTATTGGTCAGTAGATGATGGCTACATACATCAACTTGTTTACCAGAGTGTAAAAATACCAACTTCAACATAGTTAAAAATGTGCTTGGCTATCCAAAGAAATTCTGTTCTGTTTTATTTTACTGACTTCTGGGTTAAGTTAAAAGTCTGAATGTCACACTGTTTCCTCATAAATGAATAGGTAAGCAAGTTTTTGAAAGAGATGTATCTTCTCTGGTGCATGAATCAGTTTGTTGAAACAACATAATAGAAAGAGAGCCTAGGGACATTGTACATTTGTACTAGGAAATCTTTCTGTTGAAGAATGTCTTGATTAATCTCCATTAGCAGTAGTATCTTCTACTTGGTTATGCAATTGTTAACAATTCAAGAAGTGAATAGAAACCAAAATCTAAGAGGGGATTATCGGTCATATCAGTTGTTTGCTGATGAAGTAATTTTGAATTCACCATAATTCTTGCTATTGTTGTGTGGAGTTTGAACCCAGCGGTCAGGTTATGGTTATGTTATCGGTTTCTAAGTCTTAACATATCTTAAAATCTGCAGTTGGACTGGCAAAACTTCTATTCCCCATGGAAGCAAAAGTTGTAATGGATATTGCTCACTTGGATGGAACATCGGAGTTCACATTAGCCAGCATCAATTCTAACAAACTAAATGCTGCACAAAGAACAACTGTAGACTTGAACGAAGCGCCTTTTAGAATTCAGGAGGAGCATCTAAATAGGATGAAAGCACTTTCTAGAACAGGTACATCAAAATTTTCTGTTTTCAGGTTAAGGTCACTCACTATACATTTTAGTAGGTTAGTATAAAAATGACATAGCAAGTTTTATGTTCTTTTGACAAGCAAACGCCAACACAATCCTCTTGCTTTCTCCTGCAGTGGAACTAGGCAAAAGATTTTTCCCTCGTTGCTCGGAAGTGCTAAACAAGATTATGGATGCGGATGACTTATCACAGCTAGCATGTGGAGGAAATGACACACCGGAAGAGCGACTAGTAAAAAGGCGGAGGTACAATGAACTGCAAGATGTGCTAAGTAAGGCATTCCATGAGGATAAAGAAGAGTTTGATAGATCAGCCATCTCATCATCATCTTCTTCAAAGTCAATAGGAATTACCAGGCCTAATGGTAAGCTCACTGGTTCTGGTAGGGGTGGTTAATCCCAAATCCTAATGCAATCATTTTGTAATTGTATCATAAATACTTGTTGTAGTAGTAATTTTGTTTGGTCAGTTTTCCGTTTTCTTTTGTATTCTATTAGAAAAATGTAGAATGTCATTTTATCACAGGAAGAAGAGGGAGTGAGGGACTAGGACTTGGGGGGTTTTGTTTTTCTTATTGTTATCATCTATAATGGTTCTTGTGATACTGACCATTTTCTTTTTATTTCCTTTTCTTAATATCATACCATCATTTTAAAAAAAAAAAATTGCTAAAATGCATAGAAGAATGTCTTTTCCATTATACAATCATGGAATGAAGTTGAGCCAAGTCTAAAATTGTAAATTTCCTTTAAATTATCGTTACTTTAAAGTATACCACCAATCAGTGATTATTTTGTATTTGAATACACTTAACTGGAAATCTCCCAACAAAGTTCCAATCGAAGAAAGATTTCTCTTCCCAAGAGTTGAGCCGAGGGAGCTTAACATCTTTTGTTGTGTTGTTAGAAATGGGTATAAAGATATGCAATATGAGCAAGACTTCTTCGAGGAGACGTTAGTCAGAAGATTGAAAGAATTTATCCAAGACGAAATCTTGTCTTCTCAAATACCGACCATTGAAAATGATGCAAGCCTCTTTACTTGGTGAACACCAAGATTTAGTTTCAAATAAATACCCTTTTTTTGATTTGATTCCATACCATTACCAGGTGAATATTAAATGGCCCTTGAGCTTGACATGAAACTTTGTTCTAATAGTATCATTTTCCTTTCCTTCTCCTGTTCTCTAAGTGGCTACTTGTGATCCTTATATGCAGAGCCCCTTTGTATTGGCCAATGTTTATACTATCAGTGTTGGCTTCCATCATAGCAAGCCAAGCTATGATTTCAGGGACCTTCTCTTTAATACACCAATCCATCTCGCATGGGTGTTTCCCTCGAGTTAAGGTTATTCATACATATGCCAAAAATGAGGGGCAAGTTTACATTCCTGAACTCAACTACATATTGATGCTAGCTTGTGTCGGGGTGACTGCTTGTTTCAGGACCACTGAGAAGATTGGGAATGCCTATGGTAATTCATGTGACTCTACTCCCTTTTTCTTAGTTTTAGTTTTAATCTCTGTAGAGTCAAATGAATTTACATAGAAATTAGGAAGCAAAACAAGAAACCTGTTATGGCCTGAACCTGAACCACCCCACCAAGCGAAATCCAAGCATCCTTTTTGTTCCTGGTAAAGTAATCTATTATTATGTACTCCACTTTGGATTTATGGCTTTCAGGACAGTTTGATCATATTTGATGATGTTGTAGACACCAATCCCGCCGCTATAGGAGCAAATTTATAATAGCCCACTTTGCGAATTCCAAATCTTTGAACCATCAACCATATAAAGAGGCCTATTGATATCAGAACAACCCTGTCTATTACCAACATATATGTTTAAGTCAGGAACTTGCCTTTTTGTTCTAACTCGTGGACAAGTGCTAAGGCAACATACAGATAAAAACATCTGTAAATGGTTTCATATATAAGACTTGGAGAGCCAGAGGAGCTAATTAATGCGAGAAGGTGTTTGATTTTTTTCTTACCTTGGCCATTATCGGTTGCTTGTAAGACAATGAAGACGTACTTAACCAGAGGGATGAGAGTGAGAGTGTAGAGGATTAAGGAAAGCAAATATCCCCAAAAACCACCCCAAGAATCTGAAACGCTAAATGCAAGGCGACCGACCATTTCAGAACCTTGGGTGCCAGGGGCTATGTTGGCCTGGAAGCTGGCCAGACTCAAGGTCGACGACCATTTCTTAACAACTCCGGAGAGGTTTGGGGAGTTTTTTTTCTTTTTTGGCCAAGGTTTGGGGAGCTTGAGCCTTGAAGGAGCGTAATAATGGGGTTATATCATATGTGAGGAGCCCGGAAGTAGTAGAATTTATAAGCAAATAAATCGAGATGAATTAAAAACGAGATTAATTAGCATATATAGTATACTAAACAACATATATAGAGTATGTTAGGAAAGATCTTCAAAATTAATAAAAATAATTAAATGGGTTAAATCAAATTATTCTTTTTGATTAACTGCTCACTTGCTTTCCCCCTTTCAATCTCATACTTCTTGATTAAGAATAGATTATAGCTAGACTTGTAGTCAGTTGTTTTCACTCTCATAAATGTCGAAATAGAAATGTGTCACATGATCCCTCTAATTTCCCGTTTCAATATAAGGCAATCAAATGTGACAGTCTGAAAGATATGTGAAACCATATTGCTGCATGCTATTATATATGGTTGCGTTTGGTTCGTGGAATGTAGTGAGAAAGTGTGGTAAATTAGGTGGAGGGAATAATTTTCCCATGTTTGGTTGGTGGAATCTAATTTTAGATAGGAATGTTATTCCCATCACTTTCCCATTCAAGTGGGAAAGTGGTGGGAATGGCATTCCCACCTAAAAGGATGGGAACTTTTCCAAGAAAGTATTACTATTTTTATCTTGACTTTTCTATTATATCCTCAAATTTTAATGATTTTTCTCTTATACCCTCAAATTTTAATGGATTATTAACTATTTAACCTTATCAAATTTTTTGAAATGTAAGTTTGGGGGCAAGGTTGTACTTTGCACACCTTGGGAATGTCAAATTCTGATGTTAACCAAATATGGTAATCTGATTCCCACAAAAACAAAAAATGTACACTTTCCCACTAAAATAGCATTCCTAGGAAAGAGGTGGAAATGACATTTCCACATGATATCTAAGATACCACGAACCAAACATAACCATAATAATCAAATCATATTATACTATATGAAAATGGTAAGGTTTTTTTTCCACCTTATATATGTAGCTCATAGATAATAATTATTCAATGAAAGCCTAAGAGAAAAACAGCTTGGCCTTTACCATGCACATATAAATTTTCTTCAAATATTTGATAGCGCGTCAAAATTCTTCACTATTTAATTAGCATATATATATAGATACTAGTATTGTTCTTCTGATCATTATTATTTATAGATTAAATAATAAAAACCTTTAAAACATTTTTGGCGGTTGAATTTGGGTGTTAAACGGGAGTGGATAGCCTGAAAGCGTCGCATTTAGGAGGTGGGATTTGAGGTCATAATCAAATTGAAATCCCTTTTGGAGTTGGTCTGGAATCTGGATATTGCTATTGCGGTGCGGTGGGGTCGGATGAGAGTTTCCCAGTTTCTCAATCTGTCTTCCTTTTCCTTTTTTAGATGCTAAACAAATGTTTGTGCTTAATTTGTGGTTGGGAATAGATTTTTTTTTTTTTTTTGGTTACAAGGAGGGCCTAGCCCTGATAATTAAATTAAACGAGGAAAGGTAACACCAACTGCATCGGCCATCAATAGGTTGATGACTCCTACAAGGGGGAATTAAACACTAACAGGCCTTCCCACGGTTCCTTGTTGTTCTTTGCTAACCGGTCAGCAACAAAATTCTTCTGTCTTGGAACATAAGAGATACGCCAGTTCCAATCTTTCGCCAACAATTCTCGAATCGCTTCGACCACACAAGCTAAAGGGTGGTTTGGTTGGGAATAGATTTTAGAAAAAGATGATGATGCTAAAAGGGGACCAGACTAATCAATGGCTTAACTATTAATCCATCATGGATTAGTCTTTATTAGTACTATTACTTACTTGTCCGTTTTTGGTAATAAAAGGTATAGTAATTAAGATTTGTCTTTTTGCTTCTTTAGGCAACAAGACTTTTTGACTTCACATCCAACCACTGTTTAACAGGTGGCAACACTTTGAGCCTAAGATTATTATACTATTTTGGTTTGAACCTTCTAGCAAATATCAAATCATGTATACTTTAACTTTACAAAATTAGTTAGTGCAAAAAAAGCTTTACAAAATTAGTACTACGAATCTCACAATACATCGTAGGTGGAGTTTAGCAGATTACATAAGCGGGTCCTGAAGGGTGATATGTGTCTTATAGGGACTAGATTGAAATATTCTAAACTTAATTAATTTAAAAAATGGACATGTGTCAACTCCACAACCCAATGGGCATATATCAACTCCACAACCCACTTGTTGAGTTCAAAATTTACACCGTCAGTGTATCAAATAATTACCCATTTTTTATTGCCAAAAAATTAGTAGTAATTACTTTTACCTACTGAAAATGAAATGAACAAAGTCACTTTATTTTACTAATAATCCCAAGCTTTTGAAATTGAAAGGATTCTTCCAGGATTTACTAGCAATTGCCATGCATTATCAATTTATCATCAATCAATCATCATTATCACTAGAACTCTGTGTTCTTCAATCTTCACCTTTCTAAAATCACATGATCGAACCTTTTACTTTTACTACTTCAAATAATAGCCAGGTACATATTTTAATTGTATATATACTATCTGTTCCTAGGACTTTCGAAATTTAAAATATTATAATATGGATTAATGGAATAATGAAATGTTTAATTATCATGATTTAATATAATACATGTAACATATTACATATTATATTACTATATGATAATTTTTTAATGGTTTAATGAAACCTTTAAGTACCAAAAATAGTAGTGATTAACCGATTATCTACTATAAATAGGAACCCGAAAAGAAAAACAAATCTTTTTTTTTTTTTCAGATTTCTGCTATATTTAAATATCTAGGCGGGCCTCAATTAGTGAAGAAGAGCACCACACAAAGTTGCCCCACCACCACTAGTTATTACTAATTAAAATTAGTATAGTTAATAATTCACTTTTATACTTGGAGATAATAGACAGAGTTCTGAATTGAGTGACTGAAATATATATAAATAGCATAACTTGGACAAATTAAGGTTACAATTTGCTTTCATGTAAGCTAATTAGGATCAGATATGTACTCAAAACACCATATATAATTCATCCAAAGTAAAGGGAAAAAAAACTATAGATGTTGAAAAGACCATGTTTGTTGTATATAAAGCTACTATGGATAGAAATTTTTACAACCTAAAAAAGGACAGCTAAGGAAGGAAGGCAAAAAAAAGGAAAAGAAAGAAAGAAAGAACTTAATAGAAAAATATGAACATTTGTGACAGGGTAAATGTCACTGTTGGTATGAACATTTGTTGCTAACATCTTCAGCCTTAAGCCTCTCATGTATTCATGGAAGACCCATTTCATCTTCGATGAGAAGAAAAAAAGGCAGCACAGCAGCAACCATTTAAACTTTCCTGCAACCAGTGGCTTCAACAATCAGATTCAGATATATAAAACATGAAATTTTTATGGAAAGAGCAAAAAAGGGTATATATATTATATACATACCATATTGTTTAGTTAAGGTATGGATGGATCAGAATTCAGACAACACCAGTTTGCTCCACCAGCTCACTAGCAAATCCACCCCAGCTACATGGCTTCCAATTGATCAAATCCTCCAATTCAAGATAAATCTTGGAATCATTCACTGATAGTTGATCTTCATTTGTTGGATTCTCTACAACTGAGCTTTCTCCTAATAGATTTTCAGACATAACATGATAAACAGAAGACATGTCTGCTGCTGCACTGCTCTTTTGAGCCTGAAAGGAACAGCGCCCCAATCCATCATCCATGGAAACGGAAAACTCTTTCTCTATTTCGTGGTGGTTCGCCATACCATCAGGCAAAAACCTAGGGAATTCATTATCAGCTTGAATAGAATCCAATCCCTCTTGATCAACTTGGTTGCTACACTTGACACTTTGATCAGTGTCACTGATCTCCATAGCCTTATGAGGCAAGCTTTTTGTGACTTGTGTCTCAAGAAATTTCCTTTTCTTGATAAATTCCCCCTCTTCAAGCCATTTCTTTTGCTGCTTCCTCTTTTGAACCAACTGTTGAATAAAGTTGGGATATTTAGCCATTTTAGCAAAGAAATTGCACATTTGTTGCTGCTTGCATTCAGCAAAACGAATCCTCTCTTCAAAAGCATTCAGCTGATGATTTGATTCTACTTGTTGTTGTTTCAGTTTGGAAACTTCCAATTGCAATGCACTCTGATGTTTCTTCAAAACCTCAACCTCAGCTTCCAACCCAATACTAGTTGGACTAATAGCACTAACAATCCCTCCCTGTTGTTGCTTATTATATCTACTTCTCCTCTTAATGTTCTTCAGCAAATGCTTCTTTCCACCTTGAAAACCCTCATTTGCAAATTCCCATCTATCTGAATCAATCTTCCTAAACCCCTAAAAGAACCCCAAAAAAAGAAAAAAAAAACCCATTTAGTAAATTGTGAAAAGTATAATCAAGTAGAGTAAAAATTTGAGAAATCAAGAAGTAAAATAATACTCACATAAGTGTTCAGTTGGCGGATAAAGCTGGAAAAATTCTTGTGCTTGAAGTATTTGGGCAAGAGATTTTCAGAAAACTTGTGAGAATCCCAAACGATGAAGCTATTGCGGTTAACGCTCCAGGAAACAATCGGGTCGGTTTCCGGATCCTCCACCATCTCAAACGTTTTCCTCAGAAATGGCGGCGGACCCGACTCGTGTAAACCTTCCATCGGCTTTACCAAACCATCCGACGAACTCGAGGAAGAAGACCCATTGTTACAGATATTGTTTTTACAATCCCCACCGTTCATCATATCATCAACGACTCCCATTTCCTCATCTTCTCCCTCTTCATGCCGTTCCACCTTAACCACTTTTAAGAAACCCGCCTCCTCATCTTCCCCGCCGCCGCCACCACCACCACAAGTGGCTGCGCTACTTTCTGTTGCTGGAGTAACCGCCTCAACAGCCGCCACTGGTTCTTCCTTGACTACAACAACATTCAACTTGCTTTCATCCCCATTTTCTTCTTCTTTATCTCCCATTCTTTTCGATTCTTTCACAAAAGGCACCGCCGTCGTATAGCAGCTTCCTCCACCTCCACCGTCAGGATTCAACATTTTCTTTGTTTTTTTTCAGAGCTTTGAAGGATAATTTTCTGTCTTTTGGACTGGTTTTCAAAGTGGGTACGGCAACAAACAGGAAATATATAGGGGAAATCAATTGACAGTCTTAAGCTGATTAGATATATTGTGTCCAAAGCAAAATTAAATACTTATATTAAGAGATATATGCCACGTTTCACTACTTTTCTTCCCCTTTACTGCCATTTGTAGCTATCCTTTCTTGTCTCCACCTAATCTAAACCCCTCTATTTTCTCTTATTTTCATTTTCCACCCCACTTCTTAATTACTTTCACCCAATAAAACAATTCCACGTGGATCGATGGAGAAGCAAACGGTGAGTTTTATGTTTGTCGTTTTTTTTTTTTCTTTTGCATGCAGCAGAATTGTATCAGTCGACAGTCTTTTTCTGTTCCAATGGAGGCTGAGAAAAGGGTTTTTGATTTTATCCTCTGATTCTTTCACCGTATAACCGGCGTTTTTTAACCGTTGGATCTCCTGATGAGGGGAACTTTCGACGGACATGATCATGCGGTCGCTACACGACAAACGTTCGGTTCTTCCCCTTCTGCATGCTGGCCACGTGTCAATGTTCCCATCCACCAAAGTGTCCTAGCATTTGGCGTTTTTTTGAGATCGACCATACAAACAAAAGCATGTATGTTCTGTGTTGAAGTCATATTGTATGACACAATGGTGAGCCAATAAGATGGTGCCACGTTTTGGAGCGATGCGGTGAAGAGGTGGGTGGGCGATGGCGGGGGGACTTTTTCCTGTATTTTTGGCTAAACATAGAAAAGCTTTCAAGTTTAAAAGCACATTCGGCACATCAATTTGGATGAGGGCCGTACAAGTGGCACCGATGACCGAATGGCAGTTACTTCTATATTAATTATGGAAATTGGGCTTGATATTGGGCCCTAGCTTAATAAAAGAAGGGCGTGGCCTAATATGATCCTCTAAATTTTCAAATTAAATGAAAATTGAAGTTGAGATATTTTTATTTTTTATTATTAAAATATTGTTGGAAAAATGAAGCTGAGCTTTGGTGCTACATATATGTAAGTACCATGCAATAAATTAACTTTTTTTAAATAAATTCCTTTTAAATTGAGAA
>AWUE01016434.1:0-64646 GCA_001974825.2 Corchorus olitorius
TTCCTTTTAAATTGAGAAATGAATGAAATTGGGTGCTTGAAATTGAGTATAAGAAGTTCAATATTCTTTAATCTTGTGATGAAATAATAAAATAAATACTGAAAAAGTTAGCAATGTTACTTTTTATCATCGGGTTGGGCTTGATATTGGCCCTATCTTAATTAAAAAAGGAAAAGGGGCGTGGCCTAATATGGTCTCTACTCTACCCTTGAACCAAAAATAAAAATAAAAAATGTGCTTACTCTCTAATTTTTCAAGTCATGAAAAATGAAATTGAGATATTTTTTAAATAGTATTGTTAATTGTTATAGTACGAAAAACAATAGTAGTATTATTATTACCTAATTAATGGGAAATTAAGTTGAGTTTGATGTGCATCCGAGTTGAACAACTCAACTGGTTCTGATGAGTGTATTGTGCCTGAATCGTGAGGTTCTGGGTTCAAGTCTCACGGGATGTGAATTTAATTTATTTGTTTGTTTGTTTGATAAATAGGTTATTTAAACTAATTTCTTAGTTTGGGTTGGATTTTCATTTAGATATTTGAGTATACTGAGATTTCACTTGTACTACTAAAAATAAAATAAAATAAAAATTGAACCTGCCTTGGTGTGGTGTGTTGTGTTACATTCCAATTTCCATTCAGTGGACCATAAATATACTACTATAAATTAAGCGGAGGCAATTAAAGAGCCTGCAAATTACACAAATCAACATACATTTATTTATAAGGGGGACACCCAATTTTTCCTTTCAATTAACTACCAGTAAATAGGTTGGTAGATTGTGGCAGAGGAAGTTGAACTTGGTTTCATTGGTTCCTGGCGCCAAGTGCAATTTTGATCCAATTCGAAACCAATGTTTCAATCTTGGATTGATCGGTTGAGGATAAAGATAAAGGAGTTACAGCAACCTGCCCATGCCGAACCAAATCAAGGAATTATTATTAATTAAATAAGAAAGGAAAGATTGATGACGAATTGAAGAGTTACACCGAAAAAAGGACAAATCCCAACTCACATATCCGTCCTCTAGTGCTTTAAAATCTAAATCTTCGTCTGCATCTTCCGTCTCCTTTTCTAATAACTGCGTTAAATATAATTGAACTTTAGTGATTAAAAAGATGTGACGAATTTAAGCAAGTTTGAGAAAGAGATAGGGCAAGTGACTAGCGGTGAGTGGGGAGCACTGCATTAATTCTGTTTCAACATCAAAACCTTTCGGAATGAAAATCATTTTCTTTGGAATGCAATTGAATTGAAAAACATATGGATTTGAATGAGACTAAAGTACCTTTTTCCCTCGTAAACTTGTTTAAAATTGAACTTTTGTTTCTTAAACTTTAATTTGAGACTTTTTACCTCCTAAACTTGTAATATGAGGATATTTTAGTTCCTCTCAAACGGTATTATTTACGTGACAATGCCACGTGGCATGGCCACATTGGACCAAAATGCCACGTGGCATGGCCACATTGGACCAAAATGCCACGTGGCAAGGCTACATCAGACCAAGGCACTGACATGACATTGCTACATCAGCAATATTGTTTGAGAAGGACTAACATGTCCTTATATTACAAATTTAGGGGACAAAAAGTCCCAAATTAAAATTTAGGAGGTAAAAGTTCAATTTTAGAGTGGCAAAAAGGACTTTAGTCATTTGATAGATTGCTAAATTACACAACTAGCTAGCTAGGAGTATTGATTATACTTTTCTTACCTCTAAGCGAAAGTATTTTTTCACTGTTTGTTGACCATTTAATTTTCCAGAAACACCCACAGATTCAATCTCAACATTCTTTCTTTGCAAGTTCAAGCGCCTTGCTGCACCCTGATAAATCCCACAAAAGTGAGCCATTGAAGGATATTAATGGCTAAAGCAAAAACCAGCTTTGAACTAAAACGAGGACACTTACAGCTGCAGAAGCATCTCGGCTGAGTTGGGCAAGCCTAATGCCAAGGCTTTGCTGATTAGATAGGTATTGGCCAGCACCAGGGTGCCTATTAGCTGCCACAGCTTTCCAGCTTAAAGGAGACCTCCAAAAGCTCTGCCTGCTCAATTTGAATCCCTGTGAAAGTGAAACACTACCAATTTTGACAATAGTTTCTTAAGTTTATGGTTCCAACTTCACTCATTTAGCTAATCACACTAATTATAAGAAACAGATAGCAAAGATAAAGATTGCTTTCGGAAATTATAAATTAAAAAAGTGATTAGACTTTAGAGAGTTTGAAGTATCTTGTTCTACACAGTTTATCTTCAGTTTTTGTAATAATTTACTGCCAAGGTTTACCTTGTTTGTTTGGGGACAAGAAGGGATTTCTATATTTAGTAAGCAACTTTCAGGGAAATTTCCATTCTCAATATCTCTTACAGCTGCGAATATTAGAGGCAAACAAACATTGACTGCATCCTTCAAATCATTCTCAAACCTCACATCTTTCTTCCTAAAATTAGAATAAACATAAATTCATCATAAATTGATCTGCATCAGTAAACAACTAGAGAATACTAAATTTAGAAAGAAAATAGTAGATATTTACCAGTTGAATGACAGGCAAAGAGATGGCACACAACAAATTAGTGCCTCTCTAGCTGCAGCAACAGCTCCTGAGTAGAACCTAAGAATTCAAGCAAATTTCCAAAGAAAAAACCTTAGAACTAAGTCATCAATGGCCATCAAATTCAACGAAAAGAATTAATTAGTAACAAACTAAGGGGAAGAACATGGCATTGGCAAAGACAACAAATTTACTTACATGTTGCGGCCACAGCTTGATCCACTGTTGATTCCACTAATCACCTTATATTATCAAGAAAAGAGACAAATATATGAGGAAGAAACACAGGAATGTTGATTGATAATCAAAGCAATAGGTAAAATGTGGATACCAAAACTGGCTTCGACCATGAAAATAATGCTCCTGACAGAGCTAGCGAGACACAATCCACAGGTGTTCCTGTTCATAAACACATAATCACAGAATGAAGAATGGTAAAATTTAAAGAGCTTTGGGAAAAAGTCCCTTTTTTTACTGTATACTATATATATACTTTTTATTGCTACTCTGTTTTTCATTTTAACTGTGGACTGGAATGCGGAGTTACCTGAAACTTCAAAAGCGGTGGCTCCGCCCATTTCTACTGAACATACCGTAACTGTCTCTCGCACCGTCACGGAATGTCCGGCAACCGATTTATCCCTGAAAATTCCAATAAAAAAGTTGAAAGCTTTTAAGATTCACTCTGAGTCTGATCTGCTTCAATACTAAGAAAATGTTAACGTCATTAATTAATCTACATTGTATCTTCTGTTCTTTAACTCGACAAGAAAAGCCGAGTTCAAAATTTGAAAAAACTTACGATTGAGGAGCGCAGACGTTGATATTGAAGCGACCATCGGCGAGCAGAGCTTGAACGAGGAAAGTGAGGCCAGGTGAATCTATTCCTTCGCCATTGGTGATCAAAACCACTGGCTTAGAGCAATCTGGCTCAACATTGGCCGCGTTTGTCTCCGCATTGCGTGAAATGGAAGATAATGCCGGGGAGTTGGAGTCGAAGGAGTTGGTGGATTGGTGCTCCACGGCGTCGTTTCGGGATATCAGAACTTGCTGGAGATTGGAGATCAAAGATGGAGGTAGGAAGTTGTTTTTCACCGAAGTTGTCATGGTGACGATTGTTCAAAGACTGAATTTGGTTGTTGTAATTTGGATACAAATAGAAAAAGAAAATGCCATTGGCGTTTTGGGTTTTTATAAACTGAGCTGGAGAGACTTGGCGGAAAGGAATCCGGTTCAGTGAAGTTACTGAACCGGTCATTTTCCTTTTCGGGAGACGGCAGTTAATCTTCACTTGGGCCATGCTAACGTGCGCGGCTTTATTGGTCCTTCAAAGACACCGACCAACCACTGATTTCCTTTTCCCCTGTTTGCAGCCGTGATTTTTTAAACCTTAAACTTAAAGTGATCATAGTCACTCTTAATGAAATATATTAAATCACCCTAAAATTAATACTTAATAGTGATTCATAGTAATTTATGATTCGTGTTTGCAAAGTTTCAAAGATATAATAAGCACGGTCCGTGATAGACTTTGGTCAAAATCACTTCCTAAATATATAAATCAGATATGAAACCTTCAATATCCGGTAATTATATTATGTTATGATTAATTTAAAGTCACCCATATTAGTTTTGTTTTGGATTATAATATACGGGTGAAACAAAATGCAGTGAAGGGTAATCATTGCACATTTAAATTAGATTTTCCATAAATATTGCAGCACTTTGTTCAATTAACAGCAATGATAGCAAGGAGTTGTGGCCTTGTGGGGCGGCCGGATTTGATTACAAAGCAGCAAAGTCACATGAGCCTTTCGATTGAGCTTCGCTACACGCAAAAAAATAGGGACCAATTTTAAAACATGGGGGGGATAAGTGAGAAGCAGAAGCATTTGATTGATGCTTACAAGTCAAAAAGGTTAGTAAATTGGAGTGGTCAATTGTCATCATCTCCTGGTCTGCTCACTGCTCTGGTATACCTACCAATACAAATACCATTGGCAAATTGGCAATGGCCCTTTCTCATCCATCACGTTGATGATTTATTTCTCTATCAAATTGGCTCTTCCTTTTTCACTTTTTGCTCCCTTAAGCCCACTTAAAGTGACCCTTAAGGCCAGATGTTCCCATCTTTGAGGGATAGAGTAACGCAAATTACTGCCATAAATATGGGGTTTTTTTATATACTTAAAAGATTTTGGTGTTAAGTTACCATCTTGGGTAAAAATCCCATGAGTATCTATCAATTTCAACATGTCCTTGGATTTGAGGGGACAGCCTGCAAAACGGCTCGTGCAGCGGACCCCCAAGCAAATTAAGATGACAATTGACAAATGAATGGAACTTAGCAAAGAGTTAAGAGTCTAATCTCAAAACCAAAATTCAAACATGTATGTTTGAATTGCTGATCTTGACAATCGAAAAGGAACAATTAAAATAAATTAGATTTAATCCAAGTAATTCAAACTTGTTTGAATTTAGAATGGAAATTGAACAAAAGTTGAAAAAGTAGACAGTTAGATCCTTTATTTCAATTTCCTCAACTTTTTAAAGGTGAACTTTATATCAAAATATCAGAAAGATGGACCAACCTACTATACCTAGCCCTTGCAAAGGGTAATATTGCTTTTATTCAAATTAAAAGCAGAGGGATCCACCCTTTTTTTAGTCCATGCATTTTCCACCAGGATAGATTCCTCAACTAAATACCAGTAAATTGGAATAGTTTCACATGGAAACCTTTTGCATATATATAATTCAATAAGTACTTTAGCATTGGTACAGATCAAATTTAATTTTTGGTTTCTTCAACCAGAGACAACAATAACATGGAAACCTTTTACCATTTTCATCAGATCCAAAGACCGCTTGGATTATTAGCATGCAACATCTGAAAGCTGCAGATCCGTAGTCTCAAGTCTGTCGATGATACTTCGGTTCCATCTGAAAGATCTAGAGAAACCTGCAAATGACTTTGCTTAAAGCCAAAAATGAAAGGAAAACAGTACATTAATCTTTCTTATGAAAAATTCATAAAGTTGGCTCATGTAGAAGCATCAATATTCTGCCTTGACTAAAGTAAGAGAAATCATGGCATTTTCATTTCATTTTTGCCTCAAATTGCTGTGTCAGTAACTTAATGAGAAGGCCAGGCTTAACTAAATAGAAGTAACAAACATAAGAAACTAACAGGGATGAGCTTTAATATTAAGTAAATGGCCACTAATATTATAGATATATAGTCAAAGACCAGATCAACAAAATTTGAGATTCATACGCTGCTCATCCTGGAAAACACCTCCTTGTATAACAGAGGCTAAACAGGACAACCTGACAATAGTACTGTCAGTAAAAATTTTAGACTTAAGTTAGAAAATGAGGATTCATCAAGTTAAAGGGAAAAGTATTTCACCTCCATCAACTGATGAAGCCGCAGCAATGATAACCCACCTATACATGATTTATTAGGCTCCTTAGTTAGCCTTTACAGTCTATCTTGTTAAATGACAGCAAAACTAATGAAACTTATTAAATGCTTCACCTGCTTTGCTGGTGCTGAAAATAACTGAAATGAATGCTATATAATGGCAGATGTACAGACACCAGTAACCATCCCTCTCTCTTGACAGATTTAATCAATTCTCAGTGACAAACAATATCCATGTGTTTATCCCATTCCCAGCCTCCAAAAGCAAAAGCCACTTATATTAACTGTAAGGAAGTCAACAATCATATCTGCTTCCTTTTGCTGCTAAAACCAGATAAAAACTCCAAGAGCTTTGAAGTTTTTTCCAAGTCTCTTGAACCTTCACTGATCTTGCTCTCCCTTGTTTCACTATTATGCCCAGAACTAACTAGACTGATTTTTCTTCATTCTAGACTCACACTTTGCTGCAAAAGCTAGAGTAGACATTACTCCCTTCTGAGCTGAGTTTGGTGTGTTTGTATGTGACATCTTCTCTGATGTTTGACCCATACCAAGTGGGTGAGCTGGGATCTTCCACGGGTTTAAATTGGAGTTGCATTGTTTGTCAGACAAATGTTGACCTTCATGAGGAGAGCCACTGTTAACATCACTAAATTTTTTGTCACCTTCTAGAGTAGAAATGAGAGCCTTCTGAGGTAAATTTGGAGTGTTTTTATGTAATAACCTCCCAGAGGATTGACCTGAAGTTTGTGGAGAAACTGGCAACCTATATGATATTGGACTTAGGTTGTGTTGTTTATCAGATACATAATTACTCATCTGAAGAGATCCATTGTTAACCATATCTGCGCGGGAAGGAATGCTAGCTTCATTAATCCTAGAGTTACATGATTTTCCAAAAGTGGGAAAATCTATGCCCACTGGCACTACTGCTGGATGACCTTTCCTTTGATCCATACTTAATGCACTTTGGGTAGTCTGGTTTTTCTCAGCAGGCTGTTGCTTATATCCATCTCCCCTATATAATGCCAAACTAACTTTGCTAGTGGAATCTTCTAATGAAGATGAAGATTTTCCGACTGATAGAAAATTTATACCCCTGGGTACGACTTCTGTTTTTCTCTTTGGACTACCATTCACAATTTGAATTGTGCCTAATTCACTTGCCTGAATCCCTTTGCTCATCTTCAGAGATGAGCTACCTTCACTAAATTTACCCAATTCAGCCACAGATCGCTTTGAAGCAAAAGTAGAATTGACGACTGGTGTGCTTTGATTACTTTGAATCCCAACTCTGTCACTTTCTTTCATCTTCTGAGATGAACCCCCTTGACTAAGTTTACTTGGTTCTGCAATAGATGATTTTGAATGAAAAAGATAGTTGACTCCTTTGCGTGCAAGATCAGGTGTTTTCATTTGGGTGTCTGCCACAATTTGTTTTGTTTGCTGAGAAGAAGCTCCTGCAGAACAGGATGAGGCCTCGGCATTTCTGCTCTTATCAAGTCTCATATTAGAATCACCATGCAGTGATGGCTTCAGTTTAAGGTCACGAGCATTTGATGTAGATGCAACATTTTCCTCACGTGACATCTGGATTGGAAATCAGTTATTAGTTATAACCCAAACTAAATCAACTGAATGAGAATGTAACTTTTATGCAATAGATATTAACAAGGTTACCTTGTGTGAAAACAAACAAGCATCACCTCTCACACAGGAGCCTTTGGTCATGAAACTGGTACAGGGATACTTGGAGAGCTCATGATCAAATGGACACTCATCCCCTTTCATGCATGACTGACGTGCGAAATGACAACAGGGCTTCAAAAACAGAATGCAGGACAAGGTCAGACAAATATATATATATATGCGAGAGAGAGTAAAATTTCATCATAAAAGACTTTACCTTTTAACAAAATTAGTTTTTTAAAAAAACGGACACAAAACCTAAGTGATACTGGCACCATAAGAAAATGTAAGAAACAAAAAGTACTCAGCATGTGTAGGTGATAATGGCACCAACTCAGTAACGAGTTATATACAGAATGCAGCTACTCGAATCATGAAAACAACAAATTAATCCAAATGAGTGTACCTGGGACTTTGTCAAAGGCACTGTATCATGTGAGTATTTGCACTTCTCACCCTGTTCAGGAAAGAAAAAGATATTTAGACCATTTCATACCAAAACAAAGCACAATACAGATTTTAGCAACTTTATTCTGTTCAAAAAGTAGTACAACCTCATAGCATCTTCCCTTCAGATAATGGCGACAATAACTTACAACTCGTGGTTTCAGAACTGTCTCAAGTTTCAACCTTTTAACACCAAGCTGTTTATTTTTTTCTGCTCGTTTCTTTCGTTTATTTCTCTGCACAATAGAACCAGATAATATATCTTACATAGATTTGAAAAAGCATTGAGAGATGAAGCCAATATAGTCACAATATTTGCATGCAAAACATGTAAGATGAGTAGATGACTACATAAGGGCAAACTTGATTTGCTGTGAATTTTTAACTGGAAATCTGAGTTTAAAGATAGATAATAAGAGTCCATCTAAAATTGAAAAGATTAAGAAACAAACTTAATACCTTCTTCTTTTCTTTCTTCTTTGCAGGACTTTGACCCTGCTTATTTTTATTGCAAACACTGACATCCTTCTGCATATTGCAACAGAAAACCAAAATTCTCAAATATCATAACTCAGGTAGCAATTTCATCATAACAAAAGAATTCTACATCATGACCTGATGCATAGGCTCTCAGAGACCTTTCAGAAAAAAGTTACTTATAGACTCTAGTGCATTTCATGTGCATTAAATACTAAAATTTGTCATCTGATGTCATGATGCCTTCCAAGACAAACAAAGGTAGTCTGGTCAATGCAAAAAATCGTTAGAAAGCGATGCACAGGCAAAAAGAACTATGAAAAGCTCCATTCATCTTATAGCAAAGTAAAGCTGTAAAATATGACCTAACATACTGTATGTCAAATTCCTAGGTTCATGCTAGGAGCGATACTTCATTTGTTTAAATTCAGAAGTGGGAAATTTTAGAGGACTTGTTGAAGTCATTCAAAAGAAAAACACAATCGCATGCCAACTTATAGTCACAGATAACAATTCCATGAAAGCAAGCTCATGAAGAAGATGAATGCTAGTTGAAGCAGCCAAGCCAAATGAGTTCATAACTAGAAATTGCCTCTATAAAAAAGGAAAATGCAGGTTGGAGTCATACCTTCTCAATAGATTTAATTGCTTGATTTTCACTTCCGCTTTGCTTTATGATTTTTCCACTACCTTCCTTTCTGTGCATCTTTCCAAGTTTAGACACCATCTGAGCTCTCTCATTCCCTTCAGGGTCTACTTCTGCAACTCTATTGGCGATCTGAGCAGTTTGGGGATCTTTATTACAACGAAGATGTTTACTGTCACGAGCACCTCCAGAATCTTGCTTCTCCTCTTCCTTCTTCTGCAATAACAAAGCATCCTCTACGAGTATATCAACTGACTCATTGACATGCTGAATGTCACCAAAAATTTCTCCCTCTTCAGGCTCTTCATCTTCAACCATCCGAACAGGAGAAAATATTCCATCATTACTGCAAACAAACTTCTCCAATTCCATCTCTTTTTGCTGAATTTCAGTTTTCTCATGCATTGCACTAGTCTTGAACAAGAAACCTTGATTTTCAACTTTCTCACTTGGTTTTGAATCTTCATCTGAAGAAAAACCAAATGCTTCAATAACCTTTTGATTAACACTCTCCATGTCTACTTGCATCTTACCAGTCGGTGCAGATTCCTCCACAACAAGTGGAGAATCAATTCGCTCTTCTTGATTATTCATTGATACAACCAAACAGTTATCACCCTGATTCTGGTCCAATAAAGTGGCCAGGCAATTATCAGTATTATCACAATCTAGATTTCCGTTCATGATATTTTCTAACTCATTCATAAGCATTTGTTTCCGACCATTCTCTCCTTGAAAATCAGTGCCTTCCATTAAACTATCAAGCATTGGATCATTTTGATTCAACAAAACCTGACCTTCTTCTACTCGCATTATCTGCTCTATTTCATCTACCACTATTTGAGTGTCACCAAGTCCCCTGTCCTTGAAAGCAGCACCTTCAAAACCTCCATTAACCACATTTCCTTCCTGAGCTTGCATATTATTTGGCACAATCGACTCAAGAGGCTCTCTGACATCATCTCCAACGGGTTCACCTTGGCTAATACCATTATCTTCCAGAAAATCAAAGAACATCAACAATCAAAAGAATAAGTAACTAATCTGAATTATAAAGCATTTCGGTAAGCAGAACTTCATTTGTCTACAAGAGAATCGTATGAACGATTGATGCAAATACCAAAAACAGAAGTCTAATGTCTTTTAAATTCAATTTCAACCACTCAAAAGAAAACTTTCTTTTCAATTGAGAAATTAAAGTAACTTAAAATTTGAAGAATTGAAATAAATATATTACCCGGTGTTCGGTGAAGAGGAATAATGGGAGGGGCGGTAGCGAGTGAAGAATCGCCATAGCAAAGGGATATAAACCGAACCAGATTATGATAAGTCCCGCTCCGGAGATGCGATCGGCGGTGCGGAGGGAACGAAAAAGGAGCTTCCACATGTGGCTCTTGCGGTTCCTCCATTTTTTTTCCGCCAAAAATCAACTTCGAATTCCCCTCTCTCAAAATTATAAAAACCCTACTGAAGATTTATATGCTTTTCTACTCTCTCTCTCTCTCTTCCTCAGAAGCGGTCTACCGCCTTTCCCAGGTCATGAAACGCTCGCGTTAGCCGTTAGGGAAACGGCGTCGTTTTATTTAGGGAAAAAATGGAAAATCTTGTAATAATAAATTAATAAAATTTAAGTATTTAACAAAAACAAAAATAAATAAATAAATTTCATAATTGACATTTGACAGAGAGAAGAAAAACCCAAAACCCTAGCAAGGAAGTGGAGTGTGAATTGAACCGGTTGATCGATTCAGATTGGTAAGAAGAGAAGAGAGCGTGAGAAAAAATGGTGGTGAGAATCCGATTGTCGAGGTTTGGATGCAAAAACAAGCCATTTTACAGGGTGATGGCTGCCGATAGCAGATCCCCAAGAGATGGAAAGCATCTCGAAGTGCTTGGTTATTACAATCCTTTGCCAGGTTTCTTCCTCCGCCTGTCAATCTATGATGACCATTTTTTTTTAAATCTGAAATGAGAAGGCAACTAATTTAATGGGGGAATTGCTGAGAAATTTTCCATTTTTATCTGCACAGATCAAGATGGGGGTAAACGAATGGGTCTTAACTTTGAAAGAGTGAAGTAAGCTTCGATCTTTCTCTTTACTTTTTGGCATAAAGTCTAGATTTTTGCATTTGAAAATGTTACCTTTAGATTCAACTTGAACTTAGCCTGGAAGAATGGTTATAGTATGCTATGGTTTTCTTCTTCTTCTTTTAACTATTTTTTATCTGTTTTTCATTGTTGAGATTGAGAAGTCCGCTTGTGCTGCAGCAACTTTTTTTTTTTTTTTCATTTTTGCTTCTTTTTGAATTGTGAGATATTTATGGAAAGTGTGGGTGTTTTCAGGTTAGTTTGATGGTAAACAATGTTAGGCTATAGCATTCTTCTGGCATCTGGCCTTGATGGTTCAAGGTTGCTTAAACAAACATTTCTGTCTCTAAGTTTCCTATAGAGAGTGGGAGAGTTTACCAATATCATTAAAAAATCTGACCAGTTAAAAGTCATCTTCTGAATTTATAAATTATAATCAGGAGGTTGGGGAATAAAATAGTAGTGAGAGAGATCTGTCTACTTGGACTTGGGATGCTAGTTAATCAAGGTGAATGAAATGCCAATACCTGTTAAATTTGCAGAATTGTTACTGCATTAATGTGCCAAATAAGGCTGTGTGATGTATCTTGGGAAGTTGCATAGAATGGAAGCAGTAAGTAATCTTTGCTCCAAATTTGATGCAGTGTGGTTAGAATTATAAGTCAGCATTCTTGTTTAGGTCAGGATTGAAATAGATGAGTAATGGCTTCTTGTAGTTCCTCATATTCATGTAATTTGAATATTTAGCATCCTTTACTTTCTCTATACTGTTAAGTTTTATGAAAAGAAAAGATTATCCAGATTTACACTAACTTCTTAATAGTGGTAATAAAAAACAATGGTCAATGGATCAATTTTATTGCATAAGCTTGGCAGCTACCATAGTCCCAGTCTACTACTTCGCATTTGGCAGTGAAACTAACCAATGCACATAAACTTCCGTTTTAATTGTCTTGTGCAGATACTGGTTATCAGTTGGTGCACAGCCTTCAGAGCCAGTCCAACGCATTCTTTTCAGAGCTGGAGTATTGCCTCCTCCGCCAATGGTAGCAATGGGACGGAAGGGAGGACCGCGTGACACACGTCCTGTTGATCCTATGACAGGGCGTGTTTTGGACGTGAAGCAGCCAGCTACTCCTAACGAGCAAACAGGTGGTGAAGATGATGCTGCAGAGGTAGCAACTTCAGCATAAAGTTTTAATTTTGTCCCATGTAGGCTCCTTATTCTGCAGTTTCTGAGGCTTAGAACAAGATTTAGGGACAGGGCTGATAATGTTGATCTTCATTGAATCATTGAAAGTGCTTGTTATCTTGGAAGTAACATTCGTCTACGATTGAAGGAGCAGCTTATTTCAGGATTTTGATTCCAGTGGTCTTGCATATATAAGATTAGGTGTATGAAATGTGATTCCATGACAGTTATATTGGAATCTTAATTTCCTTGAGGCTATTGAATGAATTTCAGACTTGTTAGCTTCACAGCATATCTCTGTTCCCAGTGTTCCTACTTAAACCTACAACATTTTGTTTTCATTTTTATGGTTTTGCACATACATGATTCAGATATTTGTGCTGACTTGAATAATTAGGAGATATACGGTGAAACTATTTCTGAGTTGCATGGTTATCCATGGTTGTAACTGATGCATCCAAGCATGATTTTATTCAGGATATATTTATTTCCAGATGAGATTGCATTTGCATTGTATAATAATTGCTCACTTTCAGGTATATATCAGAATGCAGATGCCCTAAAATGAAACTTTCCATTTTTTATTTTATTTTTTTAAGTATGGAAAAGTAAATTGCATTCGAAACTATGATGAAAGCTGGAAGTTATCTGGATTTGACAATAGAAAAGAGGAATCATGTCCCTCCTACCCACTAGTCAGCTAATCTTTTGTAAAAATTATAGAAGATGTTGGCTGGCGCGGGGTCTACTAGATCAAGGAGAGCAAAAGAAACTCGATATCTAATTCTTGGTCCAGCACATAAAAGATCAGAAGTTGAGTTTCTTTTTCTTGCAATAGAATAAACATATACAAGTTTGTTACAATCATGGCTATTTTAATTCAGATGTTGAGTTCAGTCAACCACGTATGAAATTATCCTAGTTCAAATGTCTCAGTCAATGCTTGCAGTTTATCTCTTATTAGATATAAAAACAATATAATTACTCAATTAGCAGTAATTAGCATGTTTAATTTCTGAATTACGTTCCTTTCCTAACCTAACTGAGAAGAGAGGATGTAAAAGATTGACTTAAGTTCCTTTTTTTCCCCTAATTTTTTCTAAAATTGACCTTTTCCCCCCTTTTTTTCCCCTAAACTTTAATTTGAGACTCTTTGCCCCCTAAACTTGCATTAATACGAGGACATGTTAGTCCCTAAAAAATAGTATTGCTTACGTGGCAATGCCACATCAGATCAAACATGCCATGTGGCAATGCCACGTGGTAAGGTCACGTCATACCAAGGTGCTGACGTGGCAAGCAATATCGTTTGAGAGGGTTTAAAATGACTTCAAGTTGCAAGTTCAGGAGGCAAAAATGTCCAAAATTAAAGTTCATGGGACAAAACGTCAGAATCATATAAGTTCAGGAGACAAAAAGAGGCATTAAGTCGTAAAAAATTCAGAGCTCATTTCTCGCGTTTGCAGTCACTTGTCACTTTTTCTTTTTACCAAGTCAAAAAATTTTATTAATGAAAACTGGTTAGTAAATGAGAAAACAACATGTTGTTTATAATAAAACAAGGACAATGAAAATACAAGCTTAGAAATCATCTAAAGATAAGCAAGTGAATCCATTAAAAGCTTCCACTCAAACCTATCACAACTTATTTCACTTATCATGTGCTTCAACACTCGTCCAATTTAACCCTAATCTTATCAGGATTTCACTTGTTTTCAAAGAACTTGTAGTTGCAATTGTTTGAGTTTGACATGTCATGTTGGGGAAGAATGCATTCATTCAAATTCAATTCTATGAACCATAACTAGCTATTATTAAGTGAAGTAACAATGAAGTTGAGTTATTGTTTATTTATATTGTTAGCTATGATAAAAAGGGAAAAAAAGAAAAGAAAATGATACTGTTGCCAAAAAAAAAAAGAAGAAGAAAATGATACTACGGTATATTCAACAAAAAATGCGGGCTTGTGTCTCGGTTAATTAAAAAGCGAGCGAAGAGCGAACCCTATTTTTGGCTTTTAAAAAAAACGTGAAAAAGATTGGGTGCTGCTGCCGCCTCATCAATAAAAGGGAGTCGAGGGGAGTTTAGGTTTTATTTAAAGAGAGAGAGGATTTAAGCCAAGGACACGTCTATTTTATATACGCCTCTCTCTCTCTCTCTTAACTCTCAAACCCATTTTTCCCCTTTCGCTCCACATTCCCCACAATCTAGGGTTTTAGCCTCCTTCCCCTCTCCTCTTTCTTAATCCTTCTTCTTCTCTTTTTCAATTTTCTTCTCCTCAAAATCCTCAATGAGCAACAACGAAGGTATTAACTTCAACATGGCCGATCTAGGTGACGGTATTCTCAATCTCCCTTTAAGCCTTAACTCTATCGCTTCACTCCTTTTTTCGCTTTCTCAGTTTTTTAATTTGTTTTTCTGGTTGCAGCTCTCGACGAGGAAGCTCGCGCTGGTCTCGTTAACGCTCTCAAGGTCGGTCACTGCTAATTTCCTTTTCGGTTTCTTGTTGAAAATGGAGAGAACGCTTTTTTTTTTTCTTGGTTTTTAGCTGTAGTGTTTGATTGACTGAGTCTTGATACGGTGTTTTGCAGAATAAGCTTCAGAATCTTGCCGGGGAGCACGCTGATATGTTAGAGAACCTGTCGGAAAATGTCAGGAAGCGTGTGGAGCATCTCAGAGAAATCCAGGCATGTTTCTCTTACTATTTTTTTTTTGTTATTTTTTGTTAATGTGTTACTTTCATTTTGCTTGCCTGTGTTTTGTTTTGCATTCGGATTTTCATAGCTAAAAACTTGCGTGTCTTTGGTTGTTTACTGTTATACTATTACTCTAATTTGTTAAATTTGTAAGAATACTTTGCAAGTTTGATCAGATTTGCTTCGACAGATTAGAAAAAGTTGCATATACTTGTTTCACAGTTAGGCTTGATTCTCATCTAGCTGGACTGGATTGTTCTAATATATTTGCAATTTATCTGAGTTTGAAATATGGTTGGAAGTGAATTCTTTTTTGACATTCAGAATTGTTCTGTCTTTTAACAGGGCAAACATGATGAATTAGAGGCTAAGTTTTTTGAGGAGAAGGCAGCACTTGAAGCTAGATATCAGAAACTATATGAACCCCTATATGCCCAGGTTTGCCTTCGGAATTTTGTTTCCGTTTTTTTTTGAATTAGCTACCATTGTTCTTTACCTGATTAATTATCAAACATTTGTAGCGATACGATATTGTCAATGGTGTTGGTGAAGCTGAAGGAACTCCAAAGGAAGGAGCTATGGAACAGGGAGAGGATAAAGATGCTGAAGGTATGATCTTATTAGTATTCTTTTTTGTTCTCCTTTCCTCCTTTCTTTTTGTGTGCAAGTTTTTTCATGTAGTTATTCCTTTTTGCAGAGAAAGGAGTGCCTGAATTTTGGCTTACTGCTATGAAAAATAATGAAGTGCTAAGTGAAGAGGTTGATTATCCAATCATAATTTTTTGTCTTGATATGATATCTTGTTGGAAACTGTGATTCTCATTTATACTTACTTTGTGTCTGGGATTAGATCACTGAACGTGATGAGGGTGCTCTTAAGTATCTCAAGGATATTAAGTGGTGTAGGATAGAGGAGCCCAAAGGATTCAAGCTTGAGTTTTTCTTTGATACCAATCCCTATTTCAAGAATACTGTGTTGACAAAGACATATCACATGATCGATGAGGAAGAACCTATTCTTGAGAAAGCTATTGGGTAAGTACCATTACCTTGTTTCTTTCAGTTATTGTAAGATTATCAGATTAGGAGGCTTCATACTTAGGTTAACTAAAATCTTGTTGTGTCTAATTTGTAGGACGGAGATTGAATGGTATCCAGGAAAATGCTTAACACAGAAGCTCCTCAAAAAGAAGCCTAAGAAGGGATCAAAGAATGCCAAACCAATCACTAAAACTGAAGATTGTGAAAGTTTCTTCAACTTCTTCAATCCACCTCAAGTTCCTGATGATGATGAAGACATTGACGAAGAGACTGTATGGCTGACCTCACCATATTAGTATAAAACTTGATTATTGATTGAATATGCTGATCTTCTAATGGTTTTTACTTTTCTTGCTCAGGCTGAGGAGCTACAAAATCAGATGGAGCAAGATTATGACATAGGGTGTGTATTCATTTCAACTTACCTCTAGGCATAGTGTTGTTTTCTCAGTTTGAACTTCCTCTTACTAATGCTTTATGAGTTCTGTTGATCAGTCAAATTGATAATTAGAGACATCATTAGTCAATGTTACGACTTCTTATGCAATTTCTTCTTTGGGCAGGTCAACTATTCGAGACAAGATTATTCCACATGCTGTGTCATGGTTTACAGGAGAAGCTATTCAGGGAGATGAGCTTGAGATAGAAGATGAAGATGAAGAAGATGATGATGATGAGGATGAGGACGAAGATGAGGAGGAAGAGGATGAGGATGAGGATGATGATGAGGATGATGAAGAAGAAACAAAGACCAAGAAGAAGGTATATGAGAGGCTAGACTTTTATTCTATTTTATTCTTTCATAATGTAATTTCGAAGTGATGCTAACTTTTTCCCATTCCTTGTTAAATTGCATGGAAATGATGCCGCAGTCAACTTCACAAAAGGTAAATCAATTCCATATCAGTTAAGACCTTTTATTGGCTCCTTTATGAAATCGATGCCTGATTATATATATATATATTTGTTGTATGCTGCAGAAGGGTGGAAAAGCACAAGGGGAGGGACAGCAAGGTGAGAGGCCTCCAGAATGCAAGCAGCAGTAGATTCCAATGGCTGCTGTCTCAGATGTATGGCGATAGTAGCTGGTGGTTTCAAAAATCTTGATTGGAAGAGAAAGGGGAAGGGGGGGTTTGCAGTTTTGTTTATTTATTTTTAAAATTTTTCATGTTATACCATGAATGATTGGGTTTGGAGAATCCTTCTTTTCCCTTTGGTCTGTTGGTTTGATAGTTAGTCGAGATGTGTTGTGATTTTATTTTATTTATGTGAATGGTGTCAGAAACTCCCCGAGTATATTTCTACTGCTTTTAGCTTTGGGTTCTCATTGTGATAGCCTTATTTATTAAATCAAATTATGTTATGGCCATTCTATATTATACTTTCGATTTCAATTTATACTTACAAGTTATGGCCTTATTAAATCATATTATGATCGACCTAAATGTTGTGTATAAATAAATTAATTGTTAATGGTATCTAATCTCTCCCTTTTAAACCAGAAAGCTACTGGTGGAACTGGAAGTCTCATTTCAATTAGATAACCATGAATCCATAGTCTCGTTGTGAATGGTAGAGTATTCATTTCTGTTGGCATTTCTACGATTGTAGGCTACAGCAATGAGTTCTACAATTCATCCATAATGAATTTTTTTGGTAATGCTTTAAAATGTTAATTGGAAAAATAACTTTTCCTGATGCTGATCTGACAGCATTTGGTATTCTCATGAAATAATGATTTTCAACACAAAATTTCGAAGTGAATACTACATATCAACATCCTCGAAGATTTTTTTATATATAAAAAAAAAGAAACATCCTCGAAGATTTATTTCGTTGATAGAAAAACAAAAGACAAAAACATCGGTACTTGTCCTGACCCGCATGATCAGCAACCTGTAAAGTTTAGTAGAGAGAAGTTAATTAAAGCCCAAAGCCCAAGGTAATGGGTCTAATTAAAAAAAATCAAGCTTTTAGCATTTCTCGACGGTTGAAATCGATCATAAATAAAACTCTACTTTAGACCTGGGCCAGCCCATAAGCAACTTTCATAAATAAATCGACAATCTTAATAGCCCATTCGGCCCAACCAGCTGCCCTTGCCCTAGTACTTAACCAGACTGAAGTGGAATAAAAGGGAGGGAAACTCCAACCTAAAACCCTAACATCACTGAGCAGAGCAGAGTGTCTCTCCATTTCTTCTCTGCCCTCTCTCTTCTCCTCTTTGAAGCAAAAAAACAAAAAGAAGAACCTTTTTCAATGCATGTAGTAACATTTAATCAAAACTAACCTCTGCTTTCTCTTCTCTTTTCTTCCATTTATTAGATTTTTTTTTAAATATTGTTCTATACAAAAGCCCCTTTCATATCGTGCTATGGCGAGGTTTCTTCGAAATATTTCTTCCCTGAAACGTTCTCTCTTCGCTCCCGAGGTTTTAATCGTGACCCTTTTGTTTATTTATTGTTTTTTTTCCTTTTTTTTTGTTCTGTTCATAGTATCTGATTACCTTGCACTGTGTTAAAGTTAGAAACATTGAAACAAAAATGAAGCTTTTTAATCATTTTTCTTTTCCGCAGGTATGTAGGGGAGGGATGGTAGGTTCGTCTACTCAGATGTGTAACTTTGCTACTAAAGGTATTCAAAGTCTTCCACCATCTTCATGTAGTTTAAATGTTGATACTCCAAATATTATTTTTGGGTATTTTGTTTTCTAGGTTTCATTTTTGAACCATGTTATGTTTGCTAAATAGAAATCTTCAAAATGACTATCTGAATGTGGGGGGAGAGTGATTTCTGGATGTATCTTTGATTTCAAAGATGTTATTTAATTCAAGCAAGTCAACTATACCATATAATTTTTTTTTTTGGCCAAGCAACTATACCATATAATTCGAAGTGCTTAGTTTAGTGCCATTGAAATGTTGGACGTCATTGGCTATTTTCTTGAGCTGGATTAATTTGAGTTCTAACTTAATGTAGAAAAATTAATTCCTTGTGTTTGAGTATAACTTGGTTTATATCTGATTGAAGCAAAAAGGAAATCCAAGTCAGATGCAACCGATTCCTCTGATGAGAATTTGTCCAAGAAAGATTTAGCATTAAAACAAGCCATAGATCAGATTACTACTGCTTTTGGACAAGGATCTATTATGTGGCTTGGTCGTTCTGAGTCTGCTAAAAATGTTCCAGTAGTTTCCACTGGTTCTTTTGCTTTGGACATGGCACTTGGTGCTGGTGGATTTCCAAAGGTAATCTGCTATTATTACTTTGTTTTCCCCCTTAATGTTCTTAATGGTTATTAGTTCCTTAGACATTTTCTTTATTGGACTCTTACAGGGACGTGTCGTGGAGATATATGGACCTGAGGCTTCTGGAAAAACAACTCTTGCCCTGCATGTAATTGCTGAAGCACAGAAGCAAGGAGGTCTCTTATGAATTTTAAGTTTATAACTTGGTACTGCATGGTTTATAATGTTATGATGAACTGCTTACTCATTAAGGATGTCATTTATTAGGTTTTCTCAGATTAAAATAGCTACCGGTTTTGTGTTCTTTAGAAAACAAATTTGATCTGTTTCATAATTAGAAAAGATAGTAGGAGTCTATGGTAGGTTAGGCTTTGTGTCGCATTCCTGTATACACCTTGTCTATTGATTCATGATTTCTATCATATAAAGGATTATAACCAAAAAATGCACCAATGTCCTGAATTTGTATAGTGCACTGCACATATGGAGGATGAAGAAGATTTTCTTTGATACAATCTTCTAATCTGTTGAGATTGTTTGGTTTACTTTTCTGCTCGATGCTAACATGTTTTGTACCATCCAAATGCAGGTTATTGTGTTTTTGTTGATGCTGAACATGCTCTTGATTCATCTCTAGCTGAGCAAATTGGAGTAAACACTGAGAATTTGCTTCTTTCACAGCCAGATTGTGGTGAACAAGCTCTCAGTCTTGTGGACACCCTTATACGGAGTGGATCAGTTGATGTTGTTGTTGTTGACAGTGTAAGGTGTTTCTGTATTCATTTGATTTCTATAATGGAGTCTGACCTAACTATAACGGCTAGTAATTGTTCTTCTCTTCTGCCTGGCTTGTGAAAAATATGTTTTCTTCTCCTTACTATAGTCGGTCATATTTAGCACAGCAAAGTTCTTATAATAGCTTCTTCTATTTTTAGGTAGCTGCCCTTGTGCCTCGTGGTGAGCTTGATGGAGAGATGGGTGATGCTCATATGGCAATGCAAGCTAGACTGATGAGCCAGGCTCTTCGTAAATTGAGCCATTCGTTATCATTATCACAAACCATATTGATTTTTATAAATCAGGTACTATAAGTTTTAGTTATGGATTATGACCTTGTTGGGTTTTGATGATCAACTCCATATTACTACCATTGTCTTTTAAAGCTTTATTGTTTCAACATGTGGTTGTAAAGGTTCTTGCTTTGTGTTTATATTGAGATTAGATTAACAAGATATTCTCAGTCTCATGTGCTTTGTAAGTTTTGCCCTTGGTCAACATTTTGTCCTGGTTTTCAAGGCTTTTAATAGGAATACAGACGACAAACTGGAGGGATATTAGCTTGATGCAATATTTCCTACCTTATGTAGTACCCTTGATTATGGTCAGGTGCAGAGTTTTGTGTAGTTCTCTAGGTTGAGAATGCAAAATGAAGTTCTTTTTGTGTTTTTATATCAGTTTGTTGTGCAGAAATGAAGCATGGAAGTTTTTGTTTATTAAATATCTTAACTATTTACACACAACAGGTACGGGCAAAACTTTCAACTTTTGGTGGATATGGCGGGCCATCCGAAGTTACCTGCGGTGGTAATGCCTTGAAGTTCTATGCTTCAGTGCGTCTAAACATAAGGAGAATAGGGTTTGTCAAGAAAGGAGAAGAGGTATTAAGTTCCATCCTTCATCATTTACAGCTTATTGGTCAGATATATATGTAGTAGTAATTTGAAAACGTGTCCCATCATATTAGCCACATGTAAAATCTGCTTGATGGCACTGATTCGCTCATATCTCTTTAGCTTGGTTGAAACTCTGTTAAGTAACTTTATTAAAGTTTCTTCTGAAGGTCTATACATTCCCAAGCAGGATAAATACGTAGTTATATTGGTGTGGCTTGATATACAAGCCAAAAGTAATCACATCTAGCTTTAATCAGTCTAATTTTTAAAGGCCTTTCATAAATGAGACCTTTCCACTTTACCCGCTTGCATTTTGAGTTTTGGTAAGAAAGGGAGTCTTATAGAAGATAGTAAAAGACAAAGATCCTAATCTATATCGTTTGCTATTCCTTACGGTAGATCTTGACATCTCGTTTTAGTATATTTTCCCTGTCTGATGATTAAAACAATTTGCAGACTGTTGGAAGTCAAGTTCAAGTGAAAGTTGTGAAGAACAAGCTTGCCCCTCCCTTTAAGACGGCTCAATTTGAGCTCGAGTTTGGCAAGGGAATATCCCGGGAAGCAGAGATCATTGACTTGGCAGTGAAACACAAATTTGTTTCGAAGGGTGGTCCATACTACGTTTACAATGACAAGAAACACCTTGGCAAGGATGCCTTCAAACAATATTTGGCTAAAAATGTAAGTGAACGTGAAGAACTTGAGATGAAAGTTAGAGAAAAGATACTTGAAGCCGAAAACAAGATGAAAAAACAGTCAGATGTGTCAGATGGGGATGTGTCAGAAGAAATAGTTGCGGCTGATGTTACTGACGAAGAAGCTGTTGCCGAAGCTTAAGCGTGCGCATTTGACTCTCGGACTATCTGCCTTTTGTGAAGTAAGTTGCCTTCTCCCAGGGGATCAGTTGTTAGGTTGATGAATTTTTCAATGAACACAGTGATGGAAGGATTTGTAAGTGTAATGATTCTTAGTCACATTTTGAGACCACCCTTTCTTTATGGTCAATATCGGCATTGTAACTTGGTCGTACTCATATGTCTCGTATATAGTGCGTTGGAAAGTTTTGTGGATATTCCATGAACGGAAGAATAGAGGATCTTCCTTCAAATTTCCTGGGGCATCCTTTATCGTCCTCTCGATTGTCATGTATCCAGCCACATTTATTAACGAAGCCGATTTATATCTCTCTATATATATTTTACTAATTCTATTTGCCCCGCCTAACCCATCCCACTGCTGCTGGTTCCCGTCTGACGTGTCAGGCCACATCATCACCATTCAAACAAAATTGCACATGCTCACTTTCTTCCCATATTTCACCCGTTGAAAAGCTTTAGAGATCAATTTTGAGTTTGTTAAGTCATACTACTCTTTTACACTACTTATATTTCAAATTAAGCTCACATCTAACGGTTTTAAATGGTAGTGTACAAGAGTAGTGTGACTAGGGGTGGTACGCCTAGCCTCGTCCATCATAGATAGGAATGCAACCGGGTAGGGTACCCGCGAATTTTGAGGTACCCGTACCCTAATCCTATTATTTTCTAGGGTACCCGTACCCTATAAGTACCCGGTTATTTTTTAAAATCACTACCCGTACCCTACCCGTATAAAATCTCAACTACCCGTTAACTACCCTAACCCGATAAAAAAACCCGAATATTTTTTTGATTTATAATTAAATAATAATAAATTAATTAAATTTAAAGGAATAAATTAAAATTAACTTGTATAATTGTAGAACAAAGTTAAAAATTATATTTTTAACAATAAACAAATTTTAATTAGGTTAATTAGGAGTAATTTTTAAGTAAAAATATAAAATATAAATAAAAATTTAATATTAAAATAATTAATTAGTAATCGGGTTCGGGTAGTGGGTACCCTAAGGTCACTACCCGAATCCTACCCGAACCCGTCACGGTTACTAAAATCACTACCCGTACCCTACCCTAACCCTATTATACAATACCCTAACCCTACTTAATCGGGTCGGGTAGTGCCGGGTACCTATTATTCACTACCCACTTACATCCCTAATCATAGAATAGTATAATGCGGCCAAGGCAATATATTTCCACCTCCTTAATTAGGTTAAATTTGTACTCCAACAATTAAAAAAGCTCCCTAGGGTAAATTTGTACTCCCACAGTTTAAAAAAGCACGTTAAGAAATAAGGATGAAAAAAAAAGCTTTCCATAAATGGTGCATAATTATATTATACCGACTTAATTAACAAGAAATCCACCGTTGATTTGTTTCTTTCCATTTTTAAATTGGGAAAACCCTTATACTAAACTATAAAAATCTTTCTTTCTTGATGTCACAAAAAAAAAAAAAAACCCCAATAAAAATCTATTTCCATTTTTAAACTGGGAAAACCCTTATGCTAAACTATAAAACTCTATACGATCTATAGCATACGGCATACCCTAGTCTTTCTTTCTAAAGTCTATTTTCGCAGGAACAGTTCAGGTTAGCTAGTTTCTCTGTTTTTCTTCTAAATATTTTTTATTCAAATATCTTTTTCTTTAATTTCTTCAGTTATAATAAACTTGTTGCTAGGTTATATATCAATGTATATATACATAAAATTTGTCTCGTTAATTGGATATACCTAACTGCTGATGAAAAAAGCGTTTAATATTGTCTTCTTTATTTATCTCTGTTTGTATATAACATCTATTTGAACTCAAGTTTCAATTATATTAATTAATTACTAATTAAGTTGTTTAATTATATGCAAAAAAATTCATATAGTAAATTTGATTTTGATGATGCTACATATATATATATAGTAATATTAGTTATGCAATAAATCAAATTAACAGACTGTAATTAACATATAATTGGGTATATGTATTTGTAGTGAAAATTAAAATGGCGGCGGAAGTAGCATCTTCGTTGATATTCAGGATAGCGAGGGGTTTGGCTGCAGTTTTTTCTCTTATAGCTGCCATTGTTATAACACTGAGTCAGGAAACAGCCTTCGTTGATTCCAGACATATTGTCAAGATAAAAGCCAAGGACGTCTCATGCTTCTTGTAAATATAATTTTTAATAAGTTTTTTTTTTTAATATAATTTTTAATGTAATGCCATTGATATATATTTATATTCTTTCAGTGGATTCATGGTAGCACATATAGCAGTGGGTGTTTATGGAGTTTTGGTTGCTTTTATACCTAAACTAAGTTTGCTGTGGCGAAGCGTTCTGGCCTCTGACCTGGTATGTAATTAATCTGGGTTTAATTAATTTCTGACATAAATTTATTGTTTTTTTTTTTAACAATTAGTGATTATGATTGGTGTTATTAATTAGGTTGTAGCAATGGTAATGGCTTCATTCAATGCAGCAACAATGGGGATATTTTATTTGGAGAAGAAAGGGAATACTCATGCATTTTGGGATCCAATTTGTGATATAGTTCAAACTTACTGCCTTAGGCTCACTGTTGCTGTGAGTTTTGGGTATGCTGCTCTTATCATCTATATCTTGATTGTCATTTATTGGATCTGCGTTACACTCAATATTCTACTCATTGAACCCCCAAAGAAAGCTGCGCCGCCGTCCGCTCCGCCAAAGCCATAGGCCAATTCCGACTAGTTTCTCTTTAATTAGTAGTACTATATTGTGTTAGATATTCTTAGCAAAATCCTTCATGATTAATTAAACCATTGCTACATTGTTTGAGAAACAGAGCAGCTGTTTTTTTCTCTTTAGTAGTAATATATATATTTTTTCTTCTTCTTTTTAATTAGAATATCCATGGGAGGAAAATTATATCTTGGATTTTTCTTTTAATTATGAATTTGACTTGTTTGCAAGTTTCTAGATGCAGTGAACAATTAACATGGTGAAGAATGATTATTATATATTTAAGAAAAGAATTAATGATCAGTGATACACACAAGTAAAAGTCTTGAATAAAGAAAATTATCTAAATATCTTTTGAGGAATTAATTTCAAGCCACTAATTCTATAAGGCATAAATGCTACTTTGCACCCTTAAGTTTATACGGACTATCACTTTATACCCAATTTTTTTATTTTGATTAAATTGCATCCTAAAGTTTTATTTTTGTACCACTTTCCACCCTCTGTCTGGTAGGACAAACGGATCGATCACGGTGTCCGACGTGGCATGCCACGTGGACAAAAAATGACATGTGGCACGTATCCTTTTGTGCACGAGGCATGCCACGTGTCACTTTTCGATACACATGGCGTGACACGTGTCGCTTTTTGGTACACGTAGCGTGTCACGTGTCGCTTTTTGGTACACATGGCATGCCACGTCGGACACCGTGATAGAGTCGTTTGTCCTACCGTGACGAAGGGTACAAAGTGACACAAAAATAAAACTTTAGAGTGTGTTTTGATCAAAATAAAAAAATTAGATGCAAAGTGGTATTTATGCCAATATTGTCATAAATTTTGACTAAAATCCAATCATTTTCATAGCATGTGTTCAAAATCATATTGATATGTTTCGTGTTTGTGTACCATTAGATTCTCAACTTATAAAATTGTAGCCACCACACATGTTATATGAATTTTCCTAGTGCTCCCTCCATTCCAGCATGGAAAATTTTGTTTTTTTTTTTTTCTAGCTGACTTATGAAAACGAACAACCCATTTTCTTTTTCCTTATCGTGGTAATGACTAATGTCATGATGTTCCCTTTAGTACTAATTAAGCTATAGGGAGTGGGGGGAAGTAGTTTTCTTCTTCATGGAAGAATTAATCATATTGGTTAAATTTCTAGAAATGGTATCCACACTAGGAAGGAAAAATGCATCAAGAAGGCAACTACGAGGAACTCACAGCCTTTGAAAAAAGGGCTTGCCTCTCGGTGTGCAGTGTTTTGGGACTTAATAAAAATATATTTTGGCTTTTTGTCTTTCTTTAATTATAAGAGGGCAATCAATCGAGGTTCTGCCTTCTAAAAGGAAAAAGAATTGTTGCTGGCTATTGACTTATCATGATCAAATCAAACATCAGAATCTTTGAGCCTATAATTACTTTATGGGTAATTATTTGATACACCGATTGTATAAATTTTGAACTCCATAAGCGGGTTGTGGAGTTGATACATATTCATTTTTTTAATTAATTAAATTTTAAATATTTCAATCTAGTCCCTAAAGGACACGTGTTACCCTTCAGAACTCGCTTGTGTAGTCTATAACATCAGAATCTCTGAGCCTATAATTACTTTATGGGGAATTATTTGATACACTAAGGGGGGTTTGGTTAGGATCAGCCCCGTAGATCACTAGTGATCTAAGATCACCAGTGATGCAAGATCATCGGTAATCAAAGATAACATGGGTTTATGGTGGTAATCCAGATCACCCTTAGAGAGGTGATCAAGGAGTAATCCGGATTACCACACCAAACTAATAAGTGTAACCAAATGGGGTGATCTGAGATCACATGGCAAGATCACCACAGGTGATCAAAGATCACCCCCAACCAAACGCCTCCAACTGTGTAAATCTTGGACTCCACAAGCGGGTTGTGGAGTTGACACATGTCTATTTTTTTAATTAATTAAATTTTAAATATTTCAATCTAGTCCCTAAAGAACACATGTCACGCTTCAGAACCCACTTGTGTAGTCTACTAAACTCCACCACCGATATATTGCATAATTTGCCTTACTTTATTTATTGATCAATGGCTTGACATTAAGATCATTATTATATTAATACAAGATTATAAGAACTACATGTAATTATTTCCTCATCACCTTTTGCCTTTCGGATGCTCTCGAAGGATAAAGGCTTTGTCACATTGTATGAGTTTCAACCCTATTAGCTAGTCCAATTTTTTTAATTATTATAACTCTCTCTCTCTCTCACTTTAAGCCGTGGATATCTTCGGCTTTTATTGACTTATGATTAATCTTTTACGGGTTGGAAGCATGAAAAGTTAAAATTAATTTGTATTCTTATATTTTTATCGAAATATTTATCTTTTACCACCTTAACATATTATTTGTTTCAGCTTATATATTTGTGAGTTTTTTTTTTTAACTTGGTAACTTCTATGTTTTAATTCTTCTTCTTTTTCTCCCTCCCTTTAGAATATTCTTACAAATAATGAATTCTAGATGGTATGGTATTTCTGGGTCTAAGAGACCGAGAGTATAAAGTTGTTGATTATTATATTTGGATAAGAATCATTTTCATTTCTTAAAGAGATTGGGATTACAAACGCACAGGTACAATACCGAAATGTTAATCTATGAGCCAACAAACCCCTTCCCCAACAAACAAACCCATGAAATCTCATTACAATTCAAATAAATCTCTATAGCCAAACATCTAAATGAGAATTCAATCCAAACTAGAAACTATCAACTACATACCTACCAAATAAACAAACAAATTACAAACAAACTCACAAAATAACAAACTCACAAAATAACTACATACCTATCAAATAAACAAACAAATTACAAACAAACTCACATTCCGTGAGAGTTGAACCTAAGATCTCTTGGTCTAGGTAGGCTGGAACTAAGAGTCCAGTACTCTACCACCAGGCCAAATGCCTAATGGCGTTGATTATTATATTTGAGGTGCATATTAATCCACTAGTTTTTATAATAATACGTTTGTGCTAAATTAAAATTGGTCCAAGTGTTGATGCCAAACAAAAAAAGAAAATAATTGGTCCAAGTGTAAGCGAGTACTTATCAAAAACTGTGGCTTGCGGCCCCCAAAACAGATTATTTTTGGGTAGACAAGTCAGTGGATGACGAAGAAAAGAAATCATCAAAACTGAAATTCCCCCCTAAGAAAAATATATTTAGTCAAAAGCGCCGTCTCTCTATAGTATAAAGTACTCCTATAGAATTAGAAACCCCTTTTTGAATTTTTATTTTACGTGAAGAAATAAAGGTTTTTTTTTTCTTAAAAAAGAATAATAATGTAATGACTATACTTTTGGGTTTTGGAATCCCTTAATGTGACGGCATGACCAAACATTTTTGGCCAAGACATTGAGACAACACCATGTAAATCCAAACTTTTAAATATTCCATAAGTAATATATATATATATACTTGAATAATAATATTTCAAATAGTAATAATAGTATTTATTGACATTGGACCAACCTTTGAATATTGCATCTATCAATGTTTTGTTGTTTTGGATTTCTGAATTAATTTTCCAATTAGAAAGAAAGAAAAAAAAAGGGTCACTTTCATAGCTAGTAGTCTCCCTTTACTAAAAATTGCAGTCAATTTGGGCGACACAACTACTTAGTCTTACATTTAGAAAATCAAACAAAATATATACCACTTTTGGTATCAAAATTGTGACACATCATCATCATTAATTTTATATTTATCACAAATCTCAAGATTAACAAATGATCAAACGATGTGATCATAATCTAAACGAAAAGGAAGACAAAGAAGAAGAGGATGGGCTAGCACACTATATCAACTAAAATAGCTGCTGCCTGCCCATATAGAATAATGATTAAATTAGTCTGACCACACTAAAATTAATTAAGAGAGTGATCAATATTTAATCATGAAAAATACTATTACCTCAAAAAAATTACTGAAAATTTAAACTAAATTTTAATAATATCATTGTGCCAGGTCAGCTATTAGCCTTCTCACTGCTTCCTGGAAGGTGGCTTCATCCCATCCATTGCCCTACATATTCCACAAAAGTATTATCATCAAATCAATTCATCACATCAAATTTACATAATAAACTTCAATTCAATTTCCTACTTTCCCATCATAATGACAAAAATTGGGGCCCAATTATAATTTATTAACCCATTTTTTTCAAAGTATAGAACATATCCCTTTCATGCAAAAAGCATAATAATACCAAAATCTACATACTAAAAAATATATATGTTCATGTACTAAAATATATTATTGAAAAATTGTGTTCATAGTTAATCCATACCTCAATTCGTAGTCTCAAATTTACGAGATTAACAGAGCCGGATTCAGTTATATTGGTGTTAGCCTCAATGGACATCAAGCTGACACTTCTGTCGAGCTTCAAGAACTCTAATAAATGGATTATGACATCCACGATCGGCCGTTCTCCTCTAACACTGACTCTAAGATCAATGATTCTTTGGTCCGATGCCGATTCCGGCACCGGCGTAATCCGAACATTGAATCTCTCGTTAACTAATTCCCCAGCAGCTTCTTTAGAAGGCAAAACCTGAGCTTCTAATAATCTGTTTCGTCGATCAAGTTCCTCAATTTGAGACCGCAGTGATTTCAAGTACTCCCTTGTGCTTATAAGCACCGACGCTTTATCTTTCTATATATAGAAAGTACCCAAATTCAATTCCAAGACTAAAATAGTAAAATTGATTGACTACATTAATAATTTATGGTTTTTTAAGTGAAATATATGGTACCTTGGTGCCGGAAGGAAGAAGAGATCGCAATGCAACGAAACTTTCGTTGAGCTTCTCCCGCCTTTTGCGCTCCGACATCATATGGTGCAATTGATTGGTGGTGGTGGTGGGGCGATTCCGAAGGAGATGTTCACGCCTTGCTAAATTGAAGTTTCTATAAAACGTAATGGCTCGTTTTAGCATACTTTGTGCTCGTAGACTGGCTCTTGCTGATGATGATGATGATGGGGCGCTTAACCTGGAGCTGGTATAACGTTTAAATGCAGTGGCATTGGGGTTTCGCTGGTAATTATTGTAATTAGGTAAGTTTTGAAGATTTTGTTGATGGGATGTTGAAGAGGAAGAAGAAGTGGGTGAGGTTAAAATGGCGAGGATTGCTCTTGTAATTGCAGCATTTTCGGTTTCCATGGAGGGGAGTTGAATATTGTTTCGCATTTCAGATAAAGCTTGCATGGTTGCTTGGTGTGGATCGGCCGGGATTATTGAGGAAGACATTGCTTGCAGTGAAGAAGGTGTAGTCACCGTCGCTGCCGCTGTCGTCGTCGTTTGATCGGTGGGAAGATGCGGATGGGGATGAGACGGCGCCGTTGGGATGGTAAAGATGAGAGAAGAGTCTGGGCTACCTGTAGAGAATGACCTTAACGATGATGAAGACGAAGATGGCCTGTTTGGATCGTTTGGTTGGCCGGGAAGCTGATCTCCGGCGGCGGCGGAAGGAGATAATTGCCTGGAAAAGTCTTCTGGGAAAAAAGTTCTCATCTCCATCTGCATGTTGAGCTATATGCCCATTAACAATAATTTCAGTAACAAATTGCTTATATACATAGATTAATCAATGTATTTTTGAATAAAGAATTAAAGCAAGTTGCATTAATTATATAATATTATATAGTTTAGTACTACTTTCTTACTTGAACTACATTGGAAGATCCTAACTCAATCTCTCCATTTCTGCATCCCATAAATACAGCCGTCTGCAATATATAAGCAGCAAATATATTATTTTACTATACTTTGCATTAATTATAATCATCATAAGCTAGTTTTGACAGCAAAATCGAAGCAAAACCTTAATTCCTGCTTCCTGCAATAAAGACAGAAAGATGTTAGGTTAGGATTTTCATGATCTAAAACAAAACCAGAAGTATAGTTAAGTTTTGTCGAGTAATGATATTCTGACATTTACCCGATAAAATTGGCGCTGTGTTGGATGGGAGGCTCGATTATGAAGCTCCAACTCCCCCAACTCAATGTAGGGCATGTTGTTTCTAAAACCAAATCCCGGAACAAGGCGGCTGTATATATATATAAATTTAGACAAAACCCACTTGTTAGCTAGAATTATTTGAAGTGATCAAAGTTGAATAAAATTGGGTATTAGGAAAAAGTAGTAATCTTACTGATCGTTTTCAAGAGGGAAAACTAATTGCCGGTATTCAAAATAGAGACTCAGACTTCCGGGTTGAATGTTTTCTTCATTGTAACATCCATCCAAACACATTAAACAGCTGTTCATGAAAATCAGAACATTGATTCGTTACCCAAATCATGATTAAAGTAGTAAAATGAATGAGATGAAGAAAGAGATATTGTGAATATATTTACTTGGTTTGTGGGAAGCAGGACCAGAGGCAAATGTAAGTGCAGCCAGTGGACTGCAAGAGTAATTGGAGAAATTCGGCACGAGATGCTTCATCAAGGAGGAACACAGCGTCCATATATATATATAGGAGTTCAAAAATAGTAAGTTTTTTTTGTCTTTGGGTTTTGAGATTTTGTCCCTAATAAGATAGCAGTAGGAAATCCCTTGTGCATGGATCTCTTTACTGCTGTCTTGTTTTTCATGTCATTGGCTTATGTACTTTCTGATTCTCTGCAGCTTTCTTCCATGCTGAAACTCCAGGCGCTGCGCCATACTTGAAAAATAAGACTTCGTCTAATTTCTTGCACATGCATGAGAAAAATTAATCTAAGCCCAAATGAGATTCTTCTTATAGGGTGTTGGAAGCTGAGGGATTCTGGAAATTAATGAATCTTTATAATCAAAGCGATCACACCTGAGGAAGAAGAAGAAGAAGAAGAAGAAGAAGAAGAGAGAGAGAAGAAGAAGAAGAAGAAGAAGAAGAAGAAGAAGAAGAAGAAAAAGAAGAAGAAGGAAACCAGCTAGGAGACACAAGGGGTTTGAAAAGTAGAAGAAAAGCATAAAACAAAATATATTAGTAAAAGAATACTCCACATGATTAATAAAATAAAGTATATATATATATATCATATATGTAATAAAAAATAAGAGAAATTAAAGGGCCCTTGTAATTAGCAATCGTGAGAGAGTAAGTAAATGAGAACTTTTGGAAAAGTATTTAGGAGAAAGAAATGGTCTCCTCTAGATAAAAAGGAAGATTATTATTATTATTAAGAGCTAGTGAAAAGGAAAGAGAGAGAGACGCAGCCAAAGCCAGCCAAGAGAAATATTTAGAAAAGTAAAAGGGTCAAACTTCAAAGTCCTCCCTCGCGATGGTATGCTTTGAAAAGAGTCAAGGAGGGAATGCAGATTTCTTTTTTCCTTTTTTCTTTTTTCTTTTTTTAATTTGTCCTTTTTTATTTTCTTTCGTATATATTTTTTTTAGGAAATTTTCCTTGGTATGTATGTACTTTTTTAAAAAAGAATTCCTTGGTATATACTTATATTAAATTATACTTATTTGATTGATTCTATATATTTTAATTTTACTAATCGAAATACTATTCCAAATGTCTAATTATATAAAAACCATTTCAAGTACCATTTCTTTTACTAACTTATAATTTGATTGATTCTGTGTACTAATAGTCCATTTATCGTAGACCAAATATGAACGCAATGTTTTCAACATTAATATGATAATATGAAATATACCATAGAAAATGTTTTCTAAATTTGTGTTCAGATTTACTGCAAATAAACGTATAATCGTTATTGTTAGTTTAATTAGTAGATGTATCATACCTAAATCGTGAGATTCTGAATTCAAGTATAGATTTTGTGCTGTTTTATATGAGTTTCATTAGTTGGATGTTTTGATTTCTTATTGTATCATTTTAGCATAAAAAATAAAATAAGATAGGAGGAGTAATTCATACTATACCTTATCCAGGATATTCTGGTGAATTAATTGAATCCATATTAATTACTACTAATTAGCAGCCCTCCTGCGTATACTAAGCAAAGTTTCTATGCTTCTACAAAAGGTTTCTCTTTCCCCAACCAAAAGCTTTATAGAACTTCCAATAGGAGGAGAATAGCCAACCTACCATATGGAAAAAGTCCGGTGAAAGTTACACAAATCCCTTTTTTTTTTTTCTTTTGACATTAATAATTAATTCTTTATTTTGAGCGGTTATACATTTGGCCCAGTATCTTTAACTACTGCTCATAAAACTCTTTTTCCCGGGAATCAAGTTTTTGTCATATCATTTTGTTTGGATATTATTTGGTACAATAATCAGAAATTTTATTATAATAAAATGATTTCTATATGTCTTAATATATAATAACTAATTATATAAGTAACAAGAAAAAATTTAAGAGCAGATTATGTTATCTCATCTTTAAGGCCAGAGCAAGCCGTACGTCAATCCCTCTCAAATGTAATGATTGATTGGAATTTCATTTGAGAATTTTTTGAATTTACAAATCGTCTATCAAGGCTCAAGATGATTTGTGAAGACCCGAATTCAGGTGTCTTCCACCATAACTCTTAGGCGCCTTTATCATTTTGGTCAATTTCTATTGGCCAAAATAACCAAATTAATTAATAGATTAGTATAATAACACACTTATAAATAGTACTTCGTTGGATGAAATCTACGTACGTACATATATCAACCGATTAAGCCAAATATATGGGGTGTTGTTTGGACGTTTCTTGATTTTAGCTATATCCAAATATATTGATTATTATTATTATTATTATTATTATTATTATTATTATTATTATTATTATTATTATGTAAGAAATGTATGCGTAGCTATATACATATGCTAACTTTTTGGGACAGTTGAATTATTTGAAAAGTTTCTCAAACCCGAAGAACAAAGACCAGGGAATTGAAGTTTTCAATTAAAATTTAATTACATGCAAACAAATTTTCTCAACTTTGTTTGTGATATAAATATAATTGCCGCAATTCATCAACACAATGTGCTAATGAATCTTTTATTTTTATTTTTATTTTTATTTTTTCATTTCGATTAATTTTAGTAAGTATTATTACGTACTTTAAAAATCTAAATCTTAATTATGTTAAAAAAAATCTAAATTAATCTCCGACTATATATATAAACCGGTCGCTTACGGCTTACTCACACATATGATTTACTATATTAGAATTTTACCAAAAAAAGGTCATCTTCATTTTAGGAAGTTGTCACCTCATAATTAGAACTAGCTAGCTAGCTGTGTCTTCAAAAAGGTTGATTAATTTGTGGAAAATTTCAAGCTTGATTGATGAATATTTTTCATAATCTTTCTCTATTTTTTTTTCTTTTGGTGGGAACTATAGTACGATTTTATTGTATTATATATCAATACATCATCAAAGGAAGAAAAAAGGATTGGGAAACCAAATTACTAAAAATTAAATCAACCATTGACTTAAAGGGGGGAAATTTTCTTGATGAGGAAAGTTTGGGTCTCTCTCATTTTCAATATTTATTTTTTTTTGAGATACATTTTCAATATTTATAAATGTATTGAGTTGAGCGAAATCTAAATTTTATATATACAATATTAGTACTATATTATATATCAATATATGTAATATTCAATCTTAAAATTTGAAAATAATATAACAAGTAGCTTTGAATGAGAAAATGTTGATAATTCAATCAATTTCAATAGGGGGATTCTATGATAATTACAATACAAATAATAATATAACCGAGTAGTCTAATGAATGGAGGGATTAAGAGAGATTTATCATCATAATGAGTCAACCTGACTTGAACATACTTAATCATATACTGTTAATAGATATGAACTTATATTTATTTGTAAAAAAAAAAAAAAAAAAGGAAAGAAAAGAAAGCAGCATTGCAACAAAAACTACAACCACAAAATATCCAAAGAAGACAATAAAGGGTTGAGGATAACATCAAGGGAGAGTAGACTAACAATTCGTGGAACCTCAATTATTCATAGGCTAAATTACCTTGTACGGTGGACGGTGGTGCAAGCCTGCAGGGGAGACCATCTTTGTCAAGTATTCCAATCAAACAAGATGGTGGTCACACTTCAACGATTGTCAAGTGTCAACCATGTATCCTCGTTCTGGGTTGTCAAGTTAACATATCCACTGCCTCAATATTGGTACACTTCTTTTAATAGATAGAATTACATAATCTAGAGGGTAAATTATTTCACACAGCTTTCTCTAGTTTCAAAAATGGAAACTCGATCCGTCTTAAAAAATTAGCACCATTAGAATTTTATCATTAATTAGTTGTTAAGTGATTTCCTATTTATATATCTTACCCTTTCAATTTAGAACCACAATCTATACATTGCTACTTTGAAAACTCTCTTCAAGAGAGTTCTTGTCGCTACTGAAAAATCTTCAAGAATGTACGTTATTATTCTTAAGAATGCTTGCGCTTATAACATTAGAAATCAGTTTAATGTTTGCAATTTCTCTCCTCTTCATCTCCACCCCCTAAAATAGTTGTCAAACCATACAAATTAATTAAAAGTAATGTTACTTGCTCCGCCTAATTTTACCGTCTAATATCCCGCCTGACGTGACATTGGAAAAAATTAGCAGAATTTTTAAAACCCTATTCAATAATACCCTAAAATTAAGGGATTTACCCTATAAACCCTCTTAATTTGTAATTAGGGGATAAACCTGAAATTAATTTTTTACCTAAATTATTAGGCGGAATAACCGCCGATGAAATCAGGCGAGGCAAAAAGTATTTTCCATTAATTAATTAATTATAGATGCTAAAAAAAATAAAGTTCAAAATCACTTTATATAACTTAAGGGTGAAATTTTATTGGTGTTAATTAATATTTTGGGGGTAGAATATAAAATGCCCATTTTTAAAATTAGAGGACCTTTTTTCTTTTGGTTAAAATTAGAGGACCTTTGAAATGAATTATACTTAATTAACCCAAAAGTCATGGATTATAAACAACGAAATTTCCACATATAGTAATATTACTATCGTCTTAAAGAAGAAATATGGGTGGTAATTAAGATTAACTTGATAATAATAAGATCAAGAGATGAGAAGAGGCACATGCATACATAGCTAAGCAAATAAAGAAAAATTCCAATGCGGCCTTTTTGGGTCCCTAATAAGTTGCACTCAGATTCATTTTCCCCTTCCTAATTCCAACAACTCCAACGACCAAAACTGCCAGCTGCATGCTGCTGCTTAGTCTCCATCAAAAATTTAGTTAATTATAAGCAATATATATATATATATATATATATATATAGCTAGATTCGAACAGCCAATCAAGTCTAAGACTTTGACCCAAGTTGCTGCTGACCATGACAAAATTTCTTAATTGCAGCTTTTAATTTGGTGATCATTGACGATAGCAGCATTGCATAACCACAGCTTTGCGACTTGATATTAATATTCATCTTCCATTCGCCAATCGCCATGCTTATGTGTGTGAATTCGTTGATTTTGCCTTTTCCGGTCCTCCCAAGATATCCATGTTCCTTAAATTTTCTTACTATTTCTGGGTTATAACGTGCATGCATGATTTTATGGTTCTAGCATCGATCGATATTTAAAAAAAAAAATTAATTAATTAATGATCTTCTTGGTGACCTACAGTGGCGTAGCCAGTATTTTTTATCACTGGGTCAAAATTTTCTCAAATGAAGATAGAATATACAAAGAACCAGAAGAATAAGAGAAGTATTACCTTCACCATTTCCATTTTTATTAAGTTTGAAGCAAAACTTAAATACTAATTCAGTTAATTATTATTTACTTTTCAAAAATTATAATTGACTTATTTTATTATATTGTATATTAGCATCAAAATGTATTTTTTTAGTGAACTTATGTTCAAATTTACCATTTTTAAAGGTATCAATACCTTAAAAGAAAATATTATAGGGTCAATAACCTTTTTTTTCATTTTTAAGTGGGGTCAAAAGTCTTAAATCTCTTTTAAATTGAGTTATTTTATAAATTTTTCCATATAATAAAATAATGAGGTTTTAGATTTGAGTGGAGTCAATTGACCCCACTCTCCTTAAGATAGCTACGCCCCTGCTTACCTAGAACATGCATGTAATATTTAAGAACAATGCTAAATTCCTGATATAGTCTGAAATGAAGAATTTATATATTTCAACATTTCAAACAAATGAAAGGAATTTATTATGATCATATATATGATTTAGACTGTGACTTCTTGATATATAGTGGCAAAAAAGTTGAGGAATTTATGGCGTGGATTTTGAATCATGCATTCCTTTCCCTTCTTTTATTATGATCATTTTTTCATTTCAATAAAAAAGATCAAAATGATGCACTTTTAATTAAGAAATCACATGATGTTATGTTTATGAATTATGAGTGTGTACTTATATATCAGCATCAACAATAATCAAAGAAATGAGAAATTATTTTTAAGGGGATGGGAGACCTTTTAAGTTCAATGTACTTGCTAGGAAATTAAGAAATCATGACCATCAATTATGGTGTGACTTGTAAGAAAGAATGACTTCAAATTAATTAATTATTAATGTAATAATTAAGAAGAAAAAATTTACAAATGGTAGGAAATTACGTACACTTAGAATCTATATAGCAAGTGGGATTGCACTTTCAATTCTCCATAGTCTAGATAATTAAATTAGATTCATACTTCTTCCCTTTATATGATCTATATATATCTATGTTTTATATATTTTAAAGAAAATACCGAATAAATTTCAAATTTTAGTAGTAATAATTATTTTATGGGTAATTATTTGATATACCAACGGTGTAAATTTTGGACTCCACAAGCGGGTTGTGGAGTTGACACATGTCCATTTTTTAATTAATTAAGTTTTAAATATTTCAATCTAGTCCCGAGAGGACACATGTCACCCTTCAGGACCCGCTTGTGTAGTCTGCTAAACTCCACCGCCGGTGTATTGTATAATTTGCCTTATTTTATATTTTATTAATATATAGAAGCAGGCTCAAAAAATTGGAGTGAGTCCTCGGGCTTATATTGAGTGGGCCTAGCTAAGGTTTTAGGCCTTAGCGAGGCTAAGTTTGGGTCCTGCTTATTAAAGTTGATTGGACTTTAGACAAATATCTGTTTTTTCTGTTAAATTATAGTGTTCTGTTCCGTTCTTTCCCGTTAGCTTTGCTGCTCTAAGACTAAAAGTAAGAAGAAAAAAAGAAGTGGAAATTGATTGTTACATGTAATAGTCAGACTCAGTCATTTATCAAATTCAAAGACTGGTTCTAATTCTCTTAAGTTTCCTCTTCCCCAGATTCACTTTTATCTCATATGCAACAACGTTGACCTTCTTGACCTTGAGGATGGCTCAGTCTGATGATCACTCCGCCCAAAATCCAGGTCATCTTCAATTCTTTCATAATTTAAAGGTTTTTTTTTTTTATTAAAGTTTTTACGGCTGTCATTTTGGGGATGGAACTTTGTTTTTGTTTTGTTGCAGGAATTGAGCAGCAGAGGGTAATAATTCCAAACAAGCAAGGAGAAAAGCTTGTTGGAATATTACATGAAACTGGGTCTAAAGGAATTGTTGTCTTATGCCATGGTTTCAGAGCCACCAAGGTCGGTAGGTAAAAAAGCTTGTTAGTAAAAAATTTAGGAATAAGAATGGGCAAATAAATAATAATAATACTATTGATCATTGAAATCAAAAGGCACTCATTTTCAAATCCCACTGATATTGAATCAGCTTGTGCAGGATCATCACACCATGCTGGACCTTGCTGTTGCTTTAGAGAAAGAAGGGATCAGCGCCTTTCGTTTCGATTTCGCCGGAATTGGGTAAGTTGAATGTTAGGCTACTCTGCTCTCTCTGCTATGAACATGTGACTTGTGAGATATTTAATGACAACATTCATGTCTTCAATTACTTTAATTCCCTATATATTTGGAGACATTAATTGTCTTCATCTATTGCGCCATAAACATTCATGTTTTGAGACCAGAATCTGGATTTGCAATATTAGAATTACTGTATGAATAGTTCTGAGAATATGATCTGTAATTAGTGTGCTTTGACTCAATACATGCTGAGTGGTAAAGTCCCAACCTTTTACTATTTTGCTGCTTAATTATCACTTAATTTGCTGTGACCTTATATATATGCATTCAGAGAAAGTGAAGGTTCTTTTGAGTTTGGTAACACTCGGCGAGATGTTGATGATTTGCATACTGTCATCCAGCACTTTTGCGGCGCCAACCGCATAGTAACTGCAGTTCTTGGACATAGCAAAGGTGAGTTTATAGTAGAGTACTGCAGCAAGGAATAATGTGGCTTAAGTAGTCTGTTTTAATTAGCTTTGTTCATAAATATGCAATTCTGAATTTTCTTTTCTAGCAGCCTATTTACACTCATTCAAGAGTGCTTGTCTAATTATTAAACTAATGAAATGCAGGAGGCCTTGTGGTGCTTCTATATGCCTCTAAGTATCATGATATCAATACAGTCATCAATGTTTCTAGCCGCTATAATTTAAAGAAAGGAATGGAGGGCCCTTTCACAAAAAGCTTCTTAGGAAAAGACTTCATGGACAGAATTAAGAAGGATGGATTCGTTGATGTTAAGAATCAAACAGGTACCCATTATATGATTGATCATTAATAATTTGCATATATAAAAAAAAAAAAATCATGATGCCTCATTAATTAAGATCTTTTGTTTTTGGTCTGTAGGAGAATTTCGTGTGACTTTGGAAAGTCTGATGGATCAGTTGAGTATAAATATGCATGAAGAATGTCTTAAGATACCTAGAGAATGCAGGTGAGAAAATGAATCATATATATCCATCTTTTCTTGTGGTGGACTTTTAATTTACTTGACCAAACCAGGGTTTTGCCCTGATTAATCCGGATCCGACCCGCGTCGTACACCTGGTTATGGTGGGTGAGTCTCCTAACAGGGGCAGCTGCGTACGCAAGGTTTCGAACCTGAGACCTGCTATGGAACAAGCCGCTTACTACTTGATCCAATCCCTTATTGGTTTGACCAATTATCTTTATAAGTATAGTTGCTAGTAATTTTTCCGTATGGGCATTTTATATGCAGGGTGTTGACAGTCCATGGATCTGCTGATGAAATAACTCCGGTTGAAGAATCGTTCGAGTTTGATAAGACCATACCCAACCATAAACTACACATTGTAGAAGGAGCCAATCATGTCTACACTTCACATAAAACTGAATTAGCATCGGTTGTTTTGAGTTTTCTAAAGCAAGATTTATGATACTTGTAATGTTTTTCTTTTCTTATTGCAAATTGCAATAATTTGAAACTAAGTTTCAAGCTTGCTCCTTGATAATATAATGTACTAGAGAGGGGAAACAACCAATAAAGTCTAAGACTTTGGCCCAAGTTGGTATTGATCATGACAATTTCTTAATTTCTTTGCTTTCGGTGATTGACGAGAGCAGCATAGCCACAACTTTGTGACTTGATATCAGTCCAAGTTTGTCTATGTGAATGCGTTGCCCTTGAGTTTGCCTTTTCCGGTCCTCCCAATCACATCAACAATCACATTATTTTAAGAAATTTCAATTTGCTAGCTTTTTTTTTCTTTTTTTTTTTGTTGTTGCTAGCTAGCTATTTGAGAATCTACCATCAAGTATGGTGTGACTTGTGAGAATTGACTTCAAATTAATGTTAAGAAGAAAAAATTTTATTTCTCATGTAAATGCTAGAAAATTACTTCCACTTTAGAATGTATATATATAGCAAGTGGAATTGCACTTTCAATTTGCTAGTTCCAAAAAGCTCCATACTATATAGTCTAGATAATTAAATTAGATTCATATTTCTCCTTTATGATGATTTATGCTTTATATATTTTGAAGGAAATTCAAATTCCAATAAAAGAAAAATCAAATTTTAGTAGTCATCAGGCCCAAAACATTGAAATGAGTCTTCAGGCTTATATTTATTATTATTATTATTTTTAAATCCGCTGGTATCCAGAGTTTTGTTCTGTTCTGACTAATTCGGACGAATTCAATCCAAATCGTGCACTTGAGTTTGGTAAGTGAATCTATCAATAGACAGTTATCACTTGCTTAAGCCGGAAACTAGTCGTTTACCACTTAATCTAACCCATATTAGTGGCTTATATTTATTATTAAGCGAGTGGTGCAAAGTTTTGTAGGCCATGGCGAGGCTAAGTTTGGGTCCAGCTTATTAAAGAATTATATTGGACTTTTAGACAAATTTCTGTTTTTTTATGTTATGGTGTTCTGTTCTTTCCCGTTCTTTGCTTTGCTGCTCTACTGTAAGAAGTAAAAAGAAATGGGAATCCTTGCATGTAATGGTCAGAAATTTATCTTAAATTTATCAAATTCAAAGACTCGTTCTAATTTTCTTAAGCTTTTTCGTCCACAAGTTAACTTTATCTCATCTGCAACAACCTTAACCTTGAAGATGGCTCACTCTCACTCCTCCCAAAATCCAGGTCATCTTCAATTTTTTCATAATTTCATGGGTTTATTATTAAATTTTTTATGGCTGTCATTTTGGGGATGGAACTTTGTTTTGTTTTGTTGCAGGAATTGAGCAGCAGAGGGTAATAATTCCTAACAAACATGGAGAAAAGCTTGTTGGGTTATTACATGAAACTGGGTCTAAAGGAATTGTTGTCTTATGTCATGGTGTCGGAGCCACTAAGGTTGGTAAATTCTAGTTCACTAGTTGAGATCTTACAATTCTGGTGCTTTCATTATTCGAGTATATAATATAATTAAAAGATCATCAAAATTTAAGAATAAGAATGGGCAAATAATACTTCATCATTTAAATCAAATTTTCAAAAGCACTCATTTTATGACAAAAATCTCCTTCTGCAGGATCATCCCATCATGGTGAACCTTGCTGTTGCTTTAGAGAAAGAAGGGATCAGTGCCTTTCGTTTCGACTTCGCTGGAATTGGGTAAGAGGGTACTCTGCTATGAACTTGTGACTGTGAGATTTAATGACAACATTCATGTCTTGAATTACTAATTTCTTAAACATTTGGAGATTGGCTTGTTATTTTGAGGTTTCTATAAACATTCATGTTTGAAGATCAGAAGTGTGGATTTTGCATATGATCATGTATCAATATCTATTTATTAATTACTACATTTTAGTAGCTAGATTCTCTTTGACTATGTTATAATATTCACCATGTTTATTGTATAAATTGTCAAATATTAGAATTACTGTATGAATAGTTCTGAGAATATGATTGTAAATGTTGAGTGGTCTAATCTAAGGGTATAGTACTTAGTGTCAGTCTCAGGAGTTCTAAAGTCCCAACCTTTGAAAATTTTGCTGCTTATCACTTAATTTGTGACCTTATGCATTAATTCAGAGAAAGTGAAGGTTCTTCTGGGTTTGGTAACATTATCCAAGAAGTTGATGATTTGCATGCTGTCATCCAACACTTTTGCGGGGCAAACCGCAAAGTAACTGCGATTCTTGGACATAGCAAAGGTGAGTTCATAGTAGAGTGCAGGCATCTTGAACTAATCAATGTGGCCTAATTAGTAGTATGCTTTAATTTGCTTTGTTCATATGCAATTTTGAATTTTCTTTTCTAGTGGCCTATTTACAAGGTTTGATGCAACTTTAATTCATTATCAAGTTTTCATGTTTACACTCATGCAATAGTGCTTATCTAACTAAACTAATGAAATGCAGGAGGCCTTGTGGTGCTTCTATATGCCTCTAAGTATCATGATATCCATACAGTTATAAATGTTTGTAGCCGCTATGATTTCAAGAAAGGACTTGAGGGCCCCTTCGGTAAAGACTTCATGGACAGATTTAAGAAGGATGGATTCATTGATGTTAAGAATCCAACAGGTAACGATATGGTTGATCATCATGAATCAAATTTGCATATATCAAAAATCATGATGCCTCATCGACAACTCTCTCTCTCTTTCTTGCTCGCATAGTTATTTTTTAGATTTTTATTTTTTGGATCTGCAGGAGAATATCGTGTGACTTTGGAAAGTGTGATGGATCTCTTAAGTATCAATATGCATGAAGAATGTCTTAAGATACCTAGAGAATGCAGGTGAGAATGAATCATATCCATCTTTTCTTGTGGTGATAGACTTTTGCTTGACCAATTTTATTGGGTATATATCCAAATCAGGACTAATTAAAGTTTGGGGAAGTATTCAATTAGGATCTAATTCTTTAGATTGAATCTAACTAGACCTAAAAGTTTGTGTCGTCAACCAGATTAGATATTTTCTTGACGGAACCCCTTGCGTGTCATGCATGTGCAAAAAAAACCACATATATAGTACTTAACGGCACGTGCATTACATGCGCGAGTCCCATAAGAAAATTGCCTAATTTGGTTGGTACCCGAACTTTTAAGCCCAGTTAAATTCAATCTAAAGAATTAGGTCCGAATTGAGCATTTGTCCAATCTTTTAATTTTGCTTTGAATATTTACCCAATTTTGTTTATAACTTGCTATTTTTGCATAAAAGGCAAGTCTGATTAGGCATTTTATATACAGGGTATTGACAATCCACGGATCTGCCGATGAAATAACACCTGTTGAAGATGCGTTTGAGTTTGCCAAGGTCATACCTAACCATAAACTACACATTGTAGAAGGAGCCGATCATTTCTACACTTCACATCAGACTGAATTAGCATCGCTTGTTTTGAGTTTCTTAAAGCAAGATTAAGATACTTGTAAAATCTAGGTGCATTTTTTTACAAATAGTTTGAATTGGAAACTAAATTTCAAGTTTGGTCCTTAATAAGAATGTTCCCTTGCCTGTCTAAGCGTTTGAAAAAACTAGAATATATTGGTGTGCGTTTAAATGTCAATGCTAGAAAATTACTTCCACTTAAGAATGTATAGCAAGCAAGTGATGAAATTGCACTTTCAATATTCTAGAGAATTACTATATTAGATTCATACTTCTCCTTTCTGAATTATGTTTCACATGGAAGAAATATATATACAAATACTGAGAAATGATTCGAGGGGGTCGTCCCTCGTTTCTGTGAGTGTTACACGGAATCAAGATGTGACAAAAGTTTAGTCATGAATCTATCAAGATTAACCCAAAATTTAACAACAAATACTTAATTTTTTTTGTATCCTGACTAATCCGGATCCGACCCGCGTCGCGCACCTGGTTATGGTGGGTGAGTCTCCCAACAGGGACAGCTGCGTACGCAAGGTCTCGACGAGACCTTCTTAAGCTGGAACAAACCACTTACCACTTGATCCAACCCCTTGTTGGTACAACAACAAATACTTAATGCACTAACTATAGTATGTATGAATTTAGAATGAATACATAGTTATAATTATGTCACATAGTTCGGTGGATCATCTCCAAAATAGTAAGATTTTTTCTTTTGTTAACTCTATTTCATTAATAGAAACAGGCCCAAATAATTGAAATGAGTTCTGTTTCTCAACTGGGTACAGTTTCTAGGGCCCATATTGAGTGGGCCACTGCCCATTAGGTCATTAGGGAGAATAAGTTTGGGTCCTGCATTTTAAAGACTTATTGGACTTTAGACAATGTTTTGGCTTTTTCTGTTAAACTGTTCTGTTCTGTCTCGAGTCGGGTCGGGTCCTCTGACCAAAAACAGTTCTGTAATTTTGCTCAGCTGCTGGACTGTAAGAAGAATAAAGAAATGGAAATTCTTGCTTGTAAATTTCAGCCATTTATCTTAAATTTATCAAATTATAAGGCTCGTTCTAATTTTCTTAAATTTCCTCATCCCCAAATTCACTATAACTCATCTGCAACAACCTTGACCTTGAGGATGGCTCACTCTGATCACTCCGCCCAAAATCCAGGTCATCTTCAATTCTTTCATAACTTCATAAATGTTCTTCTTTTGTACTAGTTCTTATGGTTGTCATTTTGAAGAGTTACTTAAAAGGAATCTTGGGGATTGAGTGACCCTTGCTTTGTTGCAGGAATTGAGCAGCAGAGAGTTATAATTCCAAACAAGCATGGAGAAAAGCTTGTAGGGTTATTACATGAAACTGGGTCTAAAGAAATTGTTGTCTTATGCCATGGTTTTAGATCCACCAAGGTCGTTAGATTCTTGTTGAGACCTTTTTAATTCCATGGTATTCAATTTAAAGCTAACTGATATTGCCCACCAATAAAAGGATCCCACTGATAGAATTTTCTTCTGCTGCAGGCTGATCAAATCATGGTGAACCTTGCTGTTGCTTTAGAGAAAGAAGGGATTAGCGCCTTTCGTTTCGACTTTGCTGGAAATGGGTAAGTTATAAGTGAAATGTTAGGTTACTCTGCTAGTCTCTGCTATGAAATGTGACTTCTGAGATTTAATGACTACATTCATGTCTTCACTTATCAATGCACTAGAAGTTTGGAGATTAGCTTGTTATTATGCTTTGAGATCAAAAGTGTGGATTTGCATATGATCATGTCAATATCTGTTTATTACATTTTAGTAGATTGTCTTGGACTTTAATATTCACCACCATCCTATTGATGAGTCAGTTGTCACTATTGTTAGTTAGCAAATATATTAGAATTAACTGTATGCAAAGTTCTGAGAATATGATTGTCAAGTTCGCATTGATTCAATAGATGTTGTCAGTTTCGAGAGTTCTGAAGTCCAAATCTTTTACTATTTTGCTGCTTATCACTTAATATGTGACCTTATGCATTCAGAGAAAGTGAAGGCTCTTTTGAGTTTGGTAACTATCTCCGAGAAGCTGATGATTTGCATGCTGTCATCCAGCACTTTTGCGGGGCAAACCGCACAGTAAGCACAATTCTTGGACATAGTAAAGGTGAGTTCACTGTCCCAAGCTATAAAAAGTAATCATCGCAATTGGATGTTACAAGGAATAGGTTTAGACCTCATGTTCTTTTCATCTTGGAATAATGCGGCTTAAGTAGTCTGCTCTAATTAGCTTTGTTCATATGCAAATTTCTTTTCTAGCAGCCTATTTACAAGGTTTGGTGCAATAATTCAATATCAAGTTTTCATGTTTACACTCATTCAAGACTGCTAATCTAATTAAACTAATGTAATGTAGGAGGAGATGTGGTGCTTCTATATGCCTCTAAGTATCATGATATCCACACAGTTATAAATGCTTCTGGCCGCTATGATTTAAAGAAAGGAATTGAGGAGCGCTTCGGAAAAGACTTCATGGACAGAATTAAGCAGGATGGATTCCTTGATTTTAAGGATAAAAAAGGTACCAAATTTCCATGTATAAGAATCTGGACATCCTGATGCTCATCGACAACTCTGTCTTGCTTGCTAGCTTGCATAGTCGTTCTTAGGATTCTTTTTTTTTGGGTCTATAGGAGAATATCGTGTGACTTTGGAAAGCCTGATGGATCGCTTAAGTATAAATATGCATGAAGAATGTCTTAAGATTCCTAAAGAATGCAGGTGAGAATGAATCATATCCATTTTTTCTTGTGCTGTTAAGACTTTTGCTTGACCAATTTTGCTATTTCTTGTATAAAATACTAAGTCTCATCAGGCATTTTTTACATACAGGGTGTTGACAGTCCATGGATCTGCCGATGAAATCATTCCTGTTGAAGATGCGTTCGAGTTCGCCAAGATCATACCCAACAATGAACTACACATCGTAGAAGGAGCCAACCATTGCTACACTTCACATCAAACTGAATTAGCTTCGGCTGTTTTGGGCTTCTTAAAGCAAGACTAGGATCCATCATACATGCATGCAAATACCAGATTATCCTTCTAAATCTGAAACGAAATTTTTAAGCTTGCTCCTCCATCAGAAATGTAATGGAAAGGGGGCAGCAGATTGAATGTTCCCTTCCCTGTCTTAGCTTTTGAAACACTAGTGTACTGGCTGGTCTTTGCTGTTTTCCCTGTTTTCTTCTTTATGATCTTTGTGACAGGAAGCATTGTAATGTAAATTGAATCTCGAGATGTGGCCTGCGACTTGTTGCAAACTTGCAACAAAGAAATACGGTTTATTAAAAAAAAAAATTAAGAATTTATAATACTATATATATATACTTTTTAAGTTTCCTACTAACCTGGAATCAAGTCAATGCAAATCGCAGCTTAAGAAAACCCCCTTTGTTAATTTATAAAACTCGAATATGAGACTTTACTTGAGACTTAACCTAAGAGACATTCTTTGGATTAGAGTAGCCTATATAACTTTTTTCTAATCATTCAATAAGTCTAAATTTTCGAAAAAAAAAAAAATTTATTGTGCCAAAAAAGAAACTACCATTAACTACCTATTTAAACATAAATAACCTTTTAATAAAAAATCATAGAGATAGATTTGTATCCTCATGACGATTTATTTAGAAAATAGGCTGCCAATCTTATACTATTATTACTATACCTAATAACAAGTATATTATTATTCCTTAATCCTTAATTAGTAGTAATATTTTTCTTTTGATTAAGTAAAATACTAACTGAATTTTATAAATAAATAAATTAAGAACCTCCACTCTACCGTTGTTTATAAAGTGGTACCAAAAAAATGGAAACTGTTGTTTATAATTTCCATCCATTGCTCTTTAATTCATCAAATCATTATTGTTGTTATCAAAAATCTCAGGTTCGTTTCATCTTATCCGCCAATCGCATCTCCGTTCCCAACTTAACAACTTTGAGGATGGCTCACTCTCTATCTGACCAAAACCCAGGTGCCAATTTCAATTATTTCGTTCTTATATTTTACTAATCTTTTTTTTTTTGGTAACTTACTAGAATTTTGGAAAGAAAAATGAACCCTCTTCTTATATTGTAGTGAATGAGCAGCAGAGAGTGATAATCCCAAATAAGCATGGAGAAAAACTTGTGGGATTATTGCATGAACATGGGTCTAAAGAGATTGTAGTGTTATGTCATGGTTTCAGATCAAGCAAGGTTTGTAGTTTATGAAAGTTGGGTCCTTTCCATCTCATTTGCCCTTTTCTTTAATGACTAGTAATATATTGAATTGAAATATCTGTTTATGTAGATATAGTAGTGATATATTAGTTTATGGGAGTTTACTTAGGTTAATTTTACTTCAGGACTACACTACAATGAGGACCCTTGTTGCTGCTTTTGAGAAAGAAGGAATCAGTGTCTTCCGGTTTGACTTTGCTGGAAATGGGTGAGTAGAATTCAAAGATGTTCATTGTAGAGATTTGACTTATAAGGTGGTTTCTTTTGCATAGACAATACTATGTGTTACATGGTGTAATTTTCACTTCTTTGTGTCAATCTCTGAAGTTGTGGACTCTGTTTATCTTTGTTTCATATTAGTAATTTGTTTGCACCTTTACATTTGTCAGAGAGAGTGAAGGTTCATTTCAGTATGGTAACTATTACCGAGAGGCTGATGATTTGCATGCTGTGATTCAACACCTTTCTGGGGAAAATCGTGTGGTGATTGCGATTCTTGGGCATAGTAAAGGTGAGTAGTAATCTATGTTTTTCATACATGAAATTTGAGTGAACCAGTTAAAGTTGAAAAGGATTTTGCTGTAAACAGTAGAAGTTGTAAGTTCTCCATGGGGAACCAAGTTGATGAGATTATTTCCTCCATAGCATTCTTGTTTTCCTGATAATGAGTTAATATTTCCAGATCTTCTTTTTGTTGGATCTTACCAGTATCTTTTGCTTATGATGTTTTGATTACTAATATGAGGAAAATGGAAGCAAGATAACACTTTAGACTACATTTTCTTTTTTTGAGCCAAAAAAAGCCTACATTTTCTTTTCATGTTGACTTGGTGAACTTAAGTGTTCATTCTGTGAATCATCTTTGTTCAGCTGTAAATTGACTATTACTTCCAAGTTTAAAGTGATAATTGGCTGATAGGTTTTAATAAGAGTATTACCGTATTAGTGTTTGTATAATTAACATAATGTAAATGCAGGAGGAAATGTGGTGCTTCTCTATGCTTCTAAGTATCAAGATATCCCTATGGTTGTCAACGTTTCTGGCCGCTATGATTTGAAAAGAGGCATTGCAGAACGCTTGGGAGAAGACTTTATGGAAAAAATTAAGAAGGATGGATATATTGATGTTAAGAATAAGCAAGGTAATGTTTTATTTATAGCTTTCATAGGAAGCACTAGTTCAAATTCTCAATTCAGTTTAAATGCTATTTTGAAAATTCCAGATAGGATTGTGGCCGCATGATCAGTGATGAAGATTGCTGTTCTCATTGCTCTGCTAGCTTTTGATATTTAAGAGACGAAAATCAGAAAATTTTCAGTAGATACGAATACCGAATATAAATTTTCAACTATTGGGACTACTGCATTAACAAAAAAAAGAGCCACATTAGTCATTTCTTTCCAACCAGCCTATCTCTCTCTCTCTCTCTCCCCCTCTCTTAACCGTTTATATGTTTGCTTGGATGCTCACTTGCTGAACTCCTGTTAAATCTTGTTTGTATACTTGATTGGCAATATTTACAGTTGAATTACATTTCCTGTAGGAGATGTTGAATACCGTGTGACCGAGGAAAGTTTGATGGATCGCTTAGGAACTGATATGCATGAAGCATGCCTTAAGATTGATAAAGACTGTCGGTAGGAATCTGAATCCTGATCCTGTTATTATTCTTTACAATCATTGCTTCTTCACTATTCAACTGATGTAGCTATAGATATCATTGCAAAATGATTGTTTAATTGTTAATTACCATATAATTTATAAATAGTACTACTATTCACCAATCTTATTTACAGGTTGTTGACAGTCCATGGATCTGCTGATGTGATAGTTCCGGTTGAAGATGCATCGTCGTTTGCCAAGATTATACCTAATCACCAGTTACACATTTTGAAAAGAGCCAATCATGGATACACCTTACACCAAACGAAGTTGGCATCAGTTGTTCTGAACTTCATAAAAGACGGTCTTAGCGCCACATAGGGTTGCCTGAATTAGGCAGTTTAAGTGATCAATGGCTTACCATTTCATTCTCAAACAATTTTGACTTTGATGTTGAGCATTTAAATTTTCTCCTGACCAACAAATGCAATACACACAGGTCTACCTGTTCGAACATATGGCAATGTAAGCCCTGCAGCTGTATATGACAAGGTCTTTGACCTCTTATAGTAAATTTGATTGATTAAAGCTCGTCTCTTCCAAGTTAATTTTGTAAGACTTGTGGCAATGTTGCACAATCTAACTTACGGAAGCAAATAGACAATTCTGATTGCGTAATTTTATTTCTCCTTTTCTATTCCAAAGTCTCTCTGAAATGGAAGGATCTTTAAAATACCCAAATATTTATTCATCTTTTTTTTATCAAAAAAATCCATGGTTGTAAACTGCGAATAAAAGCAAGTTTACAGAATTATGAGATTACTTCAAAACCAATTAGAAATGCAGAGAAAATCAATAAAAGAAACCTTTTGCTTGACTAGATTACAGTATTTACAGCATAATAATAACCAAAGCAAGTACAAGCTTCTCGATTTTGCCTGTGAATCCCCACACTTGCTGACTTGCGTGTTCTGAAGGGCATTAGCCAAAAACTGTTGCCATGACACGCAATGCAAATCAGGGTTCTGTTATACCCCTTCCTAGATGACCTTTCCCTTTTGCCCACTGGCTCGAATGTTAAATAATCTCTCCTTTTAAACAGCTGCTGTGGCTGCTATCCCACGCTCGAATTAAACAGGTGGAGAGAAGCAACTACTGAACTTTGTCATGAGCTCCTTTTGCCATAACTATCATCATCGCTACTGTCATCATATGCTTCTAGATATTCGTCTCCCCATTCATCCTGATTCAAAATAGTTTGCCACAATAAGTACATAAGCATAGCTTCCTAGTGTATAAGAATAAGAGAAAATCTACATAAACCATTCCCTGCCGTTACCTTCAATTGTTATATCATTCAGAAGAAAGTGTATCATAGATTATTTGATGACCATTGAGAGATGTGAATAGTTAGGTTCTTGAGTATTATGAAATGGGTACATGACTGGTTTATACCAAGGTTGAAGAAATTGAAATGCACATATCTTCCAGCATATATGCTTTACCTAGAAATTAATGAAAGTTTTGGAGGTCATTTACCTCTTCGATATCCTCGTCAGAAAGTGGAGCTTTATTCAAACTTGAGTACGAGGTTTTTTCTACATCAATCTCCTTCCCAGCTTTCATTTCTTCCTGAATTAAGAAATATTATTGATGGAAATCATCAGCAAGCAACCTCTTGGTAGATATCAGAATGGAATTATATATACCTAAGATAAAAAGAATACCAGTTCTAGTTTCATTGACTCAATTTGTCTCTGTAAGTCTGCGACATGATGCTTCAATGCCTACGAAATGCAGCAAAAGAATTAGATGGAAGCACAAACAAGATACTTTAGGTGGAATCAGATGAAGGATCTATTGCAATGCTACCTCACGTCTCTGAAGTTCAACTGATTGAGCTAATGCCTGTCTTCTAGACAACAAATTCTTGGGCCTCAATGCACGAGGACGCATGTAGTTTTTCCCTCGATAAATGATAATTACATAGCCTTTAGTAGTTTTGTCTAAAGATACTAGCACCCCACCACTCTCAGCCTCCAGTGAAATTGCAATATGCTTGACTTGTGCAAAACTTTCTCCTTTGACAATTATCTTCACCAACTCACGAAATTTCCAATGTAGGTGCATGTTCTCTATTGTACCATCGTAAACACCTCGTTTTCCTAAAACAGAAAAACAACGTAAATATTTGACTTCCTATCACTAACATTAAGCGGAAGCAAAGTACCTGTTCTTACCCAAAAGCAAGTAGGGTTTCATACTCAGACCCATTTTGCGAAATAAAATTCTTTCCTCATCACTCAAAGTTTCTAAATCAGTTGGGAGATCCGCAGGTTCCAGATGCCGTTGCACTTTAGCCAAAGCCTTATCAGCTTTTCTCAATTTCCCTTTAGCCTAGGACCATAAAGTTTAGAAACAAAGCATATATCAAAAAGTCTGGGTTTTTTAATGTTTAAGAATCATATCGTATTTTTTAGTCACTAAATTTGTCACTTACAAGAACTAGTTTCTTCTCGAGATTCCTGAGTAGTGAAGCCTTTTGGGACAGAACTGAATTCCTCTTCATTTCCTCCACCTCTTCAATACTTGGCTGGTGCCCCCAACGAGAGGTTGCAGCAGTGGTTTCAGCAAGGGTGCCAGCAACCAAAGGAAGGTTAGAAGCTTTTACATTAGATCCAACCAAGGCAAGGCCCCTCTCTCGTGCTTTCTCTTCCTCCTCCTGTTGAAGGTGTCTCGATTTCTGCATCTCTTTCAAACTCTTTGTTACAGCAGGTGGCAAGAAGTCATTACCCCTGTAAAAGACAATAAAGTCCTTGTTTCTGGAAAGCAGTGTCCCCCCTGTCAATCGCTGCACGTACAAAATGCATTTTAAATAAGCATCTAATGGAGAAACAGATCAGAGCATAAAGAAGAAGAAAAAAGATCTCTAAATCAAGCCTAAAGCTCAATAGATTTACATATAACTTTCTCTTGTCCTTTATAACACCCCTCCTTTCATATTCCTTCATAAGCTGACAAATCCTGCAAATAAAAATTCATATTTACATTTCGAGATTCAACAATATCTGTAATCTCTCACCTTGAGTTCTTCAGCCATTCTTTCATTGCGTGTATTTTGCACTGCGCGTTTGATGGCTATCTTCGCAATAGCACTTCTTTCCCAGAGCTTGACCATAGCCTGAGCCAGACCTTCTAGTTCCCTGTTTCTTCCTATAACAATCAGCAAACAGAATCTCTCAAGAAGAAAGCAATTTGGTGATTCAATAAAAAAAAGTAGAAAATCGGAAACAGAATATTTGGCAATACAAAAGACAATCTTACACATTTATTTACCTAAGGCAAAATGCGGAGGCACTGTTCTTGCAAGCCTACGGAAAGTAGTCATTTCCCTGTCCTTTAGACAATGCCTTACCCCATAAGGAAGACGTCTCAATGGGGACCGATATCCAGGAACAACAGGAGGAAGTAAATCAGCGTCAACAGGCAATGGTTCACGACCTGACCAATCTTTATACCGTGGGCCTAACTCATCCAACAAATGGTTGAGTTCACACAAATCCATGAGCTGTTCATTAGATAGTTCCTTCAAATACTCTGATGAAGAAGGCATGAAGGATTCCAGGGTCCTAACAGAGTCTTTGATTACTATGTTTTGGGTGGTATCCTTCATATACTCTGAAGAAGAAGGCATGGGGGACTCCGGGGTCCTAACAGAGTCTTTGACTACTATGTCTTGGGTGGTATCAGTTTTGACATCATTTGAATGATCCGAAACACTCATATCAGCCTGATTCTGTCTGGTGTATGATTGAACACATTGAAGTTTGTAGGACATTCCTCTATACAACACTACTGAGCCGCCTGCTCTCCATATAACCAATCCTCCAGTTCTTTTCTGTTGAAGGATAGAGATTTTTCAATTAATGCTGCTAACACGATTCTATATGAATCCTACCCTAAATAAATTCTAATTTCATTAGTTATAGTCTCAAAAACTCCATCTACCATAACTTTATATTATCAAAGACAGAAACACTATCATCAAAATGATTTAACATTGAAAGTAACATAGAATTATAATAAATCAAAACAATGTACAAAAACTGACCTCCAAAATCTGGTGTGTTCTTCTCATGTTAAGAGAAAGAGGCCCTTCAAACTTCAACTTAACCACCTCATCGAACTTCCATTTCTCATGAATGTGCTCCACTAACGCCTCTGTGATCCCGGCAACTCCAACTTTTGTTCTCTCCACCATCCTTAATGCAACATTCCTTAGCCTTCTCAATTCATGCTCTGGTATCATTTTCTCCGCCATCTCTGTATTGCTTCTCTTCTTTCTTCTCCTGGTGTCTCCTTCTCCCAAACCCCGTTCATCATCACTAGTGGAAACCTCAAAATTCTCCCTAGGCGGAACTACGTCAAATAAGCCCTCAACAGCTGCAACCTCTTTGTGCACTGGTAACACAATTTTTTGCTGATTTATTCTAAATTCCTCATTTAAAGATTCTGACTTTTCAATTAGGTCAGCCTTGTTTCCACCTGGAAATTCAGTTGGTTTCTTACTAGCAAAACTATCTCCTATTTTAGACTCAAATTTTGAAATATCAGGCACAAAATCAAAATGGGGTTCATCAAATTTTCTTCCATGAGACCAAGGAGCAGGGATTACCCGAGTTGGCAAAGAGAAACTCACTGGGTTACTCACTTCCACTCGTGGTTCCTCATCACATTCTGACTCAGATATGGCCTCCGCAAGTGACTGCTCTCTTTCCACTTCTTCTTCTTCTTCTTCCTCAATTTCCTCCTTTTGTTGCCATGGAAACTTCTCTCTACTGGAAATGATAGGCTTTGCAGACCATTTATCCTTAATTTGGTCCAAAAAACTTGGCTTGGGCTTCCTCTTCTTCCTAGTTATCTCCGAACCAACATTTATCGTTTGATGAGAACAACAAGCAGGTTTGAACTTGAGAACTCTGAAACTATTATTTGAAAAGTGGGTTTGGGTTTGAAAAACAAAATAACAAAGAGAATACGAAGATGTCGGGAAAGTTTGATGATTTACTGGAAATGGTGAGAGCGCCATGGCTAAGCGCCTAAGCCACAGTGAAGAAGAACGCTGGAACTTTATATAACATAGTGGTGGGATCCCATGGAACCGTCCTTACAGATTATATAGATCATTGACCAATTAGAACCTGCCACCTCAAAAACTAATATAACTCAAACCATAAATTAAACGAGGCCCAATTTCAAGCCCACAAAGAAGAGTTTGGGTGCTCGTAGTAAGAGTACAACTTAGATCGGGCCTATAGGCCCATTATTGTGGGCTTAAATCACAAATTTCAATAAGGAATTCTGTCACAGGCTTCAATTCTTGTGGGCCCTTAAAAATCCATAATCTGTCATTTTTCATAATTGAGATCTCAAAGCCTCATTTTAGTGATGAACTTAGCCCTAGCCATGTTGCATCCCTTAGTGCAAATTGATTATATATATCATCATAGGAATAATAAATCACCAATTCGAGAAAATCATTGTTGGGAGAGTCTTATTTTCATAGTGGATCAACCCAGCTTGAACAAGATTAATTTGTATGGATTAGTTAGTGAGTGTAAATGGTGTGAGCCGTTTGATATTTATTTTTTTTTAAATAAGATTTTGAGTTTAGATGAGTTGACCATATTCGAAAAGAATCTTTTGTAAATAGTTAAAACATATATGTATCTAAAAGAATTGGTCTATTCAATAAAATCATGTAGACACTCTAATTAGTTGAATGTGACAAATGTCCTATTACTTAATTTAAATTTATTAACTAATGAATGAGATAATAATCTATTGTTTACCTATATAGATTTTATAGCTAGGTTTTATTTTCATATATCTTCATTAAGCTAATTCTATATATATAATCGGGATTGTTCCAAGAGCATAAAATCTTTGACTGCTTTATAGGGTCCAAATCAAATCTCTAATATTCACCAAAAAAAAATCAAATCTCTAATACATTAATTAATTACCGTATAATAATGAAGAATTCTGGTTCGGATGATGAGCAAGAAAATTAGAGTAAGGAGAGAACAACAAAAAAATATAGGAAACAAACGCATAGTTCATACAGAACAAATTAAAGGGAGGATGGTATTACCGTATAATAATACCATTTCTGAATCATCTTTTTTTTTTTTTTTTCCAAATTGCCATCATGTCAATAATGTACACAACATGTAAATGTTGGAATTTAGACTGTAAAAATAAAATAAATAAAATCACAAAGATGAGTCACAGCAGACAAGCTCTTATATAATGGGAAAAGGTCAAAAATGATGGGGGGAGAGCAGCCAAAATGGGTGATGTTTCCTGGTAGTGGGCAATATGCATTAAGAGTTGCCAACATTCTGAAACATTATAATTAATAATTGCTAATGTAAGAAAAAAAAATTCTTGCGGCTATAAGGCACAGCAGGCCAAAAAGTGTCATATATATATCAAAATTCTATTGTATTATTATTATTTAATAATCAATTGTGAAAGGGAATTTGAAACCTTAGAAGCTTTAATCACCACTTTTATCTTTAGCTGCCTTGATAAAGTGGTAACATTGTTAATTGATGTGCCTTCACTATTGGAAGCAATGTTGCCTACCTCCAATCATATAGTCCCTTAATTAATATTTTTTTTACTTTTTTACTTTTCTATTTTTGGACCTTATAAAGTTCTTTATAAATAATTTACATGAGTGCAGCATGAACTGAATTGTTTCTCAATTTCTTTAATTAAAAGAATTATTGAATCATTTCATGATATCTTGTAAGGATTGGATAAGATGCTATATAAACAAACTATTCAAATTAAATATAAAATGTCCACCAACCTTATCACTCCAAATTTAGGTAAAGGGAGAGGTTTTTATAGTTATAAAATGGAATAGCTCTCAATATTCTTATACTTAAATACTTAATTCTTATGTATGGAATAAAACCAACCAAAAACCAATTAAGAAAATCAATAAAATTACTTCAAAAATATTCTAAAACTAATGTGCATGGTGGAATTATATATGTATCTATTTTTTAGAATCAATCTTCTGTTGAAAGGAGATTATAGTAAGTGACTATATATGCTTAGTTAATTATAATAATTAAGTAGCTACTTATTATGGATTATGGCCAGAAAAAGAAAACACTATATAGATTTTGTAATTTTCCCTAATTAACCTATAGCTAGCTAGCTAGCTACATAGTAATAATATACTAATATTGCCAACCTGTGAGAAGAATATATATATGTACCCTAAACCCATAGAATTATACAACATTTTCCCCCTAAAAGCCAGGAAAGAAAAAAAAATTATTTGTAGTCCTAAATCCCTACTTATTAATATCACTAAGTAACAAAAAGAAAATATACTTAGGAACTAATTAATTGTCATTGAAAATTCTATGTCCTGGTGAGAGTATCATTTTGGGATCAAACTGATGTTTTCTCTGTTGAAAAGTGTTCCATTTAGAGCCAAAGTGATGAATCCATTCTTCCTTGGTAGTATAATGAGGAAGATACTTCTTAACACCAAGACCAACCTCATCACAAAACTTCATTATTTCCTTATTTTGATCATCAAAAGCTTCCCAATCATCAAACCCACTTGAATGCAAAAATCCCACTGTGTAGAAAGTTTCTTCTTCTGGTATAACAGCTGACATTCTACCATCCCATCTGCCATATAATTATATTAATTCAAGATCAAAATATTAATTAATAATATATTTATAATATTATAGTAATTAAGCTTAATTAGATTAATTAATTAACTTACTTATTTCTGTTCATGGGGTAAAGGAGGACAGGTCCTGTAGTAATGTTTCGTTTAAGGACAATGCCCTTGAAAACACCATCATTGAATTCTGCAATCTTAGATTTGGGTATAAAAAGATTCAACCATGGATGAGGAACATCCCATAATCCTTGTGACTTAAGCTTCAACTCTCCACTTCGAACTCTATTCAAGAACTCTGCATATTCCACATCTTTTTCGAACATAAATCCAGGCATGTAATTTAAACCTTTCAAAACCTGTTCCAACTCCTGTAAACAAAAAGAGACATAATTAATTATGACCCTATGATTAATTCAGCATTAAAATTAATCATGATCATGTGATCAAAATCAAATTAATTACCTTGTCGACTGTCGTCGTTTTGGTTTGATCATCATAATAATGTTTGACGACTTCAAGACAGTAGATAATTCCATGTTTGGTTATCAATGAGGTTATTCTGGGATGATCGGCCGGTGGGAAAAAAGAGGATCTCCAATTATCAGGTGAACCTTGGTCCATTAAAAGGGAACCTTCCAAATAATCAAGTGCATTTTTGTCTTTCCTTCCATTTTTCGAAATCAAAAGCTCCTGGTCTTTAGTGAAACCAGAGAAATCATTGTACAACATTCGTACCCACTTGACCTATTCATCACCAAAACAAAATTCGCGTTGGTCTTGAAATTAAAACTAAGAAAAATTATGAACATGATAAATGAAGGAATGATGTAATAATAATATTTACCCTTTTTGGAGCTGGCTCAAGTGGAATTCTTGCTCTGGTTATTATTCCAAACTGGCCTAAACCTCCCAAAACTGCATAAAACAGCTCTGAATTCTTCTTCGGCGAGCACGTCAGAAAATCAGCTTTTCCTGAATCGAAAAGACAGATACCAAAGCTCGTAAGTAACTGCATGCATGCAAGCAACATAATACTATATATATACAAGTATCAAAAATATTTTCATATATTATATAGTATAATAATATAGAATCAAATTAGGGTCCATTTTATATGTAGACTTAAACATAAATAATAAACTATATAATAACTGGAATTTGGAAGGGGAAAAAAATGCACTCTCTCTGACCATTTAAACACGGTTTAATTGGTTTGAAACTACTAAGGAAATGTCGTGACATGAGAAGAATCAAATTACAGAGACATTATATAAAAACTATAATGTAAACAGATTGGAAAATTGTGAAGAATTTCCATCATGAAACATGCATCTACAATGAGCGCCGAGTGAAGTTTTGTCCATGGCTTCCTAACCATGGGACCCTTTGGAAGAATATAATTTTTTTTTCCCTAGACATTATTTAATATTCCATGAGAAGGACTAGATTTAAATTTAAACGTATAATAATTATGATCAACCACCAGCTAATTTGTTTGTTCAGTGTTTTTTTATATCAACAGATAAAATACAAAAAACCACCCCAAAAAATATAATGAAAAAAAAAATCTGTGAAAATTTGGAGAGAAGAAGAAATATATAATATCTTATAATTATATTAATATTAGTTACCTGTTATAACATCCATTTCATAAACATTACTAATCTGAGGACCATATCGAAACGTTTGCCCACTAATTCCACCATTGGAGAGTGTCCCACCAACAGTTAGGTACAAATAATCGGTCCACGAAACTGGTGCAAGTCCACGTTCCAGTGTTGCATTCAACACATCAATCCAAAGCTGTTCTCCGCCGACATCAGCGTAAACTCCGTCGCTCGAGATCTCGATTCCGGCGCCGGTCCCATTTCGGTGCTTCCTCAACGACCCCATGTCGATGACCACCCCATTGTTGGCCATGGCTTGGCCCCTGACGGAATGGCCGTGCCCTTTTGCAGCTATGCTAAAGGGAACGGAATTGTTGTTGTAACTGAATTTTATAAGCGTAGCAATGTCTTGAACGGATGAAGGGTAAAGAACTGCTTCGGGAACGGATTTTTCAATGTGACCGAAATCTTGAGAGGTTGATTCTATGGCTAAAGGGTCAACAGAGATTTTGTCTGCTATATCAAGGGTTAGGATTTTTGGGGAGACATTGTTCCAGGGCTTTGATAACCCTATGATGGACATCAAACGGCTTATAATGAATAAAGCTGTGAAATATGCAGGAACTGGAAAACTCGTTGCCATTTTTTTTTTTTTGCAGTGAAACTAAAGTTATATAAAAAAAAAAAAGCTGTTTCTTGGGCTTTTTTGGGTTAAGGGTGAAAACTGAAAAGGAAGAAGAAAGGAGGAGTATATATATAAATACAAAGGAGGAGGTCGATAGAGGAAACTTTTTTTTTTTTTTTGCATGAAAACGATGAAGCAAAAGGTTGGTGGAAAAGAAACGGCGTCGTTGAACGATGGCTATAGTAATTATCGAAATTTCAAGGCTTTGGAATCCATTTCACGACTTACTCGTGTAAAGAAGAATAAAATAATTCAAAGAAAATGGCAAAATTCGTTTTTAATGTGTCTTTTGTATGATTAATCATCAAAAAAAAGATTCCAAAGCCAGTTAGAGCCACCCACAGATTTTCATTTTCTTTCTAATTGTTGTGGGCCTATTTTCAGTGGGCCAAATCCATTTAATCTTAACCGTTTGATCACGATCATGTGGTCAATATTAGTCAAGCTGGGTCAAATGGACTCGTACCAATATTTCCGGTTTCATACTCAATTTATAAAAATTTTCCGATTTTGGGATGCATATGCATATTGGTTATGGTTTGGTCAAAATTAGGTAATCATCAAAAGGATCTTTAAGATTTTCTGAAAATCTTTTGGGGTTGGAAGAATTCTTAAGAATCAAGGCATTAATTCGTACGTGTTTCAATTGGAGATTCATGTATCATATTGATGAGTATATACACTAACTAATGAGAAATGAAGAGAGTGGAGACATCACCCAGATTTTTCTTCTTTACAAGATTTGGTTTGTATGTATCTTAGGCTACATGTAAATCGAATAAAGTCAATTTAATTGGGGACCATAATAATAACCCCAGCCTTAATTACTTGTCTCATTAATTATAATATTAATTCACTTTTAGCTGAATCATCAATTTGAAACCAATTAATGATGATGAAATCCGAAACCATTTCGGTTGCGTTTCGATTATAGAGTTTTTCCCCATTTAAAATCTAATGTGACTCGTCCTTGAATTAGTCAGAACTTGATAAAATTACGAGACCGTAGATTTGTCTTCTTTGATTTGTGTGTATCAGGACTCGAAGTCTTGCCCTTTATCAACCACAAGAGTAAGGGGAACCGATACCATAGATTTGTATTCTAAATAGAAAGAAATCTCAAAACCAGTATATATTTTAAAATTAAACCTCCCCTAATTAATTAATTATTAATTATATATAATATATGCTTAGTCACCAAAATGTCTTGAATCAATTCTTCAAAACTTTCAAGGAAAGTTGGAGAATTAATAATATAGGAAAATCTAAAGCAATTTGCATGATTTTTTAAATATGATTTTGCTAGAGAACAATACCATGCCATGCACACGGAGGAATATAAATATGAGGGAAAATTTAAACACAATAATTATTGGACCCTCCCATGAATTATTGGTATGCTTGCAGCTTGCAATAATTTTATCATTAAAGGAATGAATAATCAGCTTCTGTTTTTTATATATGTGAAGAAATGTTGAGCAGAATATATATATATATATATATATATATATATATATATATTGTAGTGCAAGAAATAGGCCAAAAACTTACTCATATAGTTTCCTAGATTCGGTTGGAATTCAAGTATTATAATTAGACTAACAAAAAACATATTCAAAGGACAATCTTTGACCTAAAGATCTTACAGGTACCAAGACCTATCAGATAGCAGACTCTTCAACATTCAAAATCAATTCCTAATGATACTATATTATTAAGAATATGTAATCTTTTAACTCTCATGTGCAACATGCAAGTCTAAGAAATTGTATTATTCAATGCTTTGCTAATCAGAACAAAAGAAAGTGTATATATATGACAAACCAAATGTAACAAGGATGTCCATTGGAGTTGTTTTTAAGTGAAATATATATAAAAAACATCAAGAGAAAACCATCATGAAAACAACTAAGCATGCCTTCCCACATGACAAACCAGTGATAGTTAGGTTTTTATACCTAACAGAAGGTTGTGAACATTAAGGGGAAGAAAAGGTAGGGTCACGTCCACATATATATAACTTGGAATTTTGGAATTTTAACTAAATTCCATCATCCATCATATATTCATATATATATTATAGCAATTATTATTATATGACTTCAATTTGCCTTGCAAACATGGACAATTTATATTATACATATATAACATATGTTTTTGTTCTCTTTTTGAAGGATATATATGAAGAGTGAAGTTGAGAGCCAATGACTATCAACTATCAATCACGTGATCTGGTGATAGAGTACTGTTGGATTCTTAGTTCTTACTTAATTACATTAATTAGAGTTTGATCTCTAATAATCTCAAATATCAGAAAAAATAAGTTGAGATGATCAGTTACACTATCAATCATGTAATCTGTTAATAAATGGAGTGTTGGATTCTTAATTCTAATTATTAGAGTTCGATACCTAACAACCTCAAATATCATAAAAAGAAGTTGAGAATGTACAATTTTGTCAAAGGGAAAGGGGGGGCCGGGCCGGGGGGAATAGATTCTGGATTAGTTGTGTTGTGTGTGTAATTAGCTAGCAATATATATGCATGTTTTAGGGATGAGTTTTGAAATGTCATGCTTCTTCATGATGAAAAGGGTGAAAGATGATTAAGATTTGAGAGGGAGAGAAAAGATGGATGTAATGTAAGTTGTAAACGTCTTGGTGATGAAGACTAGAGAGCAGCATAAGTCATGAGTGAGAGAAGCAAAAGAAAAGAGAGCCCCGTCCCCGTGCAGAAAAACATGGGTAGGGACCTCGTGCGAGAGGGAGGCAAAGGCAGGGCAGGGGGGGGGACTAGACTATTGTGAGATACTCAAAATCTTTATGGGGATCGAAGCCATGGCCAGCCAGCCTACACAACACAAGATCACGTGGTCCAAAACAAACACCATCATCATTCATCAACCATATATCAGCCTTTCCTCTTCTTTGCACCGCCAAAATCTATGTCACTGTTATTGGCTCACGTACAGCAATCATTTCCACCCATACGTGCATGACAAAAAGAAAATATAATATACACAAATGTACTACAAATCATAAAAGCACTTTGTTAATTATGTTGTTTCTTAATTAGGCAGCATAATTTTCTCTTTAGCTTGATCATCAAAAGTTGCTATATATAAAAAGTTGCTATATATCAGCAACTAGTAGGTTTTATTAATCAATTTAAACATGAAGAAAACAAAAAAAAAGTCACCCTTTTCCCATCGAAATGAAGAAGAGATATACAAGACGTGGGGGGCATATATAGGATGATGGCTAATTGGCTATAGCTAAAATTACAAGTCTTCTTTTTTGATTGATGAGAAAGAGAAAAAGAGAAAAGCCCGTTTGAAGTTAGCAATTTTGTCTTTCTTCAATTACTAGTTTTTTTTTTTTCCTATTCCAAACTAATTTCAATATATAATGTCAAAACTGTCATCTTCGTAATGGGAAAAAGTCGACAATGCATGGACCATTCATTATATATACTATAAACTTCTCCTTGAAGCACTTGATGGGAATCGAGATTGCTAATATAAACCAAAATCTAATGACTTTGCCCTTGTCATCTAGCTAACTAATTGTTGAAAAAAATAATTTCCCGAAGGAGTTATTAGATATTAAATCAAACGTTTGAATCCAAAAACAGTTGAGGGAATTATAAAAACAAACAGATCCCCATGATTAAGAGTGGGGTTAGGTCGGGGCGTCGACGAAGTTTTGCTTGCTGTGGATGCCCCTGGCTGGAAGGAACTAATTACTTTAAAACAAGAAAAATGAACCCAAATAGTTTTTTTTTTTTTTAAATGGGGAAAAAAGTAATGAAAATGTTTGACAAAAAGACCCCACTAGGGAGGCAAGTTGCTGAGGTTTTACATGAACTCGTGCTTTGCCTCTGTCTGTACTATGGGGTGCTTTACAGACAAAGATTTCGAGCAGACAAGGTGGAAGATACGTCCTATAATATATACCATCCCTTTAACCCAATAGCCCCCGGCCGGCCCCCTACTATAGACAAGGGCAATGGCATTTTTCTCCCAAGATAATTTAGTCACTATCGACACTACCTATAATTTTATCAGCATTTTCTAATTTACAGCTTCTCATCGAGCTTTTCGATCCCATGTTCATCTCTCTGAGTTGTCATAATCTGCATCCAATAATAATAATATGTTTATATATCTCATTTCAATCTCAGAAAATGTATGTGTATAAAAGGATTTTTCATCTCATATATATAATAGTAAATAAATTAAACACATGCCTAATTATGATTAATTTATATCTTGTGTCTTCCCATTTCTCTTCACCATATCCCCATTGATCTCAATTCAACCACCAATACATCTAATTGACATCAAAATCAAATGTAGGCCAAGAGAGAAAACAGTGGGATTTTCACTTTTTAGACTCTACTCTGATCAATCATCAAAATGTTTGATTAATCCTAATTACCTAGCGCCATCAGACATTTGGAATTTCCGGTGATAGAGTGCTGGACTTTTAGTTTCAATGCTTAGGGTTCAATCCCTATCAGCCTCGGGTACCAAAAAAATCCTAATGACCTAAACTCCTATACAGTTAGGCAGGATCATTTAGCATATTGAACTAGCTAGCTAGCAGCCGGTCTACATCACGATAAGGCTATATCCATGTGCATAAGGAGAGAATTCAATCAAGAAAAAGAAAAAGAAACCCATATCTCTCCATTATTCTATGGTCATTTTTTTCCAGTCCTTTGCAAACGTCAATATCTGTGCTTTTTTTCCTGAAAATCAATCTGCAATGGGATCTTGGATGATGATCTGATCTCTCACATGATAATTCAATCAAACTCCAAAAGTGGGGTCCCTAGCTGCCTCAATTGGCATCAAAACCTACTAAATTACTATGTACTAGTTGGATACTCTGACCACTGTCCTCTTACTCCATATCCATAGTGTGTTTTTTAGCAGAGTAATCTTTTTTTCCTTATTGGCTTCTTGCATGGGTGATTTTGTACTTGAATTTGTTCTTTAGTGATCATTGCCAAGTCGTTGTATATGTATTTCTACTGTTTTTGAAGAGAAGAATCATGACTAATGATAAATCCAAAGTCTTCACCAAAGATATGAAAGAGCAAAGCGTCCAATTCACAAGATTTTGGAGCCAGCCAAGTACAGGGTTCAATGAATAATATATTCTAAGTAAGCAAAATTATAATCTATAGTACAATACACAATAATTCTAGAGAATTGAAGAATCAAGACCCATGTCCATTGTCGACAAAAAGATAAACAAAACCGAAACAG